>PNEQ01004848.1:8117-22135 GCA_003012365.1 Medauroidea extradentata
ATTAGCATGTGTGCAAATCTCTACAGGAAAATACTTTTAATTTTTTATAAACTTCACAGTTTGAGAGCCACCTGAGTGTGTTTGTTCAAATATCACTTAATGGCAGTGGAAAACACTGCTTATTTCATGGAAACAACTATAAAATTATGCCAGTACAACTGTCAAAAAATGGAATTCTTACATGAGATGGACTATAGTATTATGACTGTATGGTAAATATAGTTTAGTCAACAAAAAAGAAAATTTAAGTTGTATAAATATCATAGAAAGTGAGGTGTTTCTAAACACAACCAAAGTTTCAGTCACTGTATCAGTTAAAAATCTTTTTCCTGTGTAAATATTAGACCAGTGGTTCCCAAACTGGGGGGCTCGCGACTCCTGTAGGGGTCACGGGCTGTTTCGAGAGGGGTCGCGACAGGCTTCCAAAGTAAGTTTAAAAAATATAAAAATACTCGTTAAAACTGAAAAATTTAAAAATGAAGATCTAAACAAATGACTGAACTTAAAATGTAAGTTAATACTAATTACTGAGACAACAAATATGTGTGTAAATATTAATTGTTAAAATGGAGGAGGTCGCGGTTAAAAATTGTACACAAAAAGGTGTCGTGGTTTAAAGTTGTACCCAAAAAGGGTTTGTAAGACCAAAAACTTTGGGATCCACTGCATTAGGCCTATGTAATTTTATGGAACAAAAAATATGATTTGTTCTGGAAACATGGTTTTTACTGTAATGTAAAGATTGGTTAACTTATGAAATATATTTTATACATGAACACAATGTATTTTGAAGTAATGCACTGTGTCCTGACTTGTAGATCTACTTTTAGAGAAGAGAGTAAAAAAATACTGTATTTGACTGTTTTCAGTTTTTATATTCTCAGTTAAAATGTGACATTCTATACGCACTAATAAACAAAAAGATTTAATCTCACTGTAGTGTTAGTTTTATTACATTGAAATAAAAAAATAAGGGTCAGTTATTTGTTGTACATTATTTCGTATAAAGATCACAACTTTTTCCTGTAAACGTAAATTTACATCTAGACATAATATGTGTAGATTTGTATGAATGTTTTATCTATTGATTAGCATACCTTTGTTTTATCTCTCAACAATTTAATGCATTGTGAATGTTTCTGGTTTGTTTTGCTTTACCAATTTTGTAACAAGTTCTGTATTACTTATACATTAATTTTTGTGCACAAACTTGTAGTCTGCTTTGGACAGTAAATTAAATTGAAATTGAATTGATGTTGGTAAAAGAACTGCTGCTTGGTAAGTATCTAAGAGTGCTGTGCAGGTATTTACAAAAAGTTACCTGATACAATTAACTGGGTTTGCTCAGTCATGTGATGAGGGTTGGGAAAAAGTAAAGGGGAGGGATGAACTTGCCACTGTGCTGTTGTCTAATTGAAAGTATTACTTATCATTATTGTTAAGCCACCAGCAGAGTTAGCCAGGTAG
Source organism: Medauroidea extradentata (assembly GCA_003012365.1). NCBI lineage: Eukaryota > Metazoa > Arthropoda > Insecta > Phasmatodea > Phasmatidae > Medauroidea > Medauroidea extradentata. The sequence goes on from PNEQ01004848.1 coordinate 9,585, forward strand.
AAACCTTACAAGGAACTTAGTCTTCAGATTGGAATGAACAATAAGTCTTTCAATATTTTATGCTTACTGTATTATCATTTTCACTAAATGCCTTGACAGTAATATAATTTTATTTCCCAGGACAAAATTCAATGTTAAATATAAACATGTTCTGTGTCAAGTAGTACTGCACAAATATAGTAAATACAGAGTGCATTTGTGAGATCTCAAGCACCTGACTTTTCCACTTCACAGATACACAATGTTCATTTCAGGTTTCTGCCTTCAATGGGTTGAACACTGTACAAACATATTCACTTTGCTGTACATTTGGTTACTACTTTTCACATGTTTCATCTCTATTTCCATCTAAACCCTAGTCTCGAACAGTCCCAAGTTGATAGTTGTAGATTGAATTTGCTTGGATATTTCTATTTTAAAGTGAGAATCTTCACATAAGTTAGATTACTGATTAAATGACCAGACTTAAATTTTTAATCCACCCAGACTAGTCGTTGGTAGTATGGGTGAAGCAATAACTTCGGACATGGTTCCTGTGATTTTTACATCATCAGTGAACAATCTGTCAAGGTCAGTTCCGCACCTCTTGCCGTAGATGACTGCCTGGATGTGATTGCAGCTGGGTAGGGCTGTTTGTTAACTGACATGGACAGTTTTTGCAATTTGTAGTAAAATTATGCACTCTGAAGTTCTGTAGCATTAGGGTAAAAATGGTACATTAATGATGGCTGTGAAGTTTGATGACTGAGTTATTCAGTGGAGAAAATGTAACGCGTAACAGTTTTTTGTAACTGGAATATGAGATTACTTTCAATGTGCTGTAATTGGAAATGATAAGTAATTATGAATCAGACTTATGTGCGAAAGTGGTTTAATATTTTCCGAAAAGATTTCTGAATCCGTCTTTACACCTTCACCTTGTGCCAGCAATCGTATCCCACCAGGCACCACATCAGGACTGTCGCTTGTGTCCTCTGTTTAAAAACATAGCGGCCTGTGTGTAAGATTTGGTTGTCTTGGGCTATATGATAGCTTGTTGGTCTGGTATATATCATTCCGGTTTTGACATATCTCTTCTCAGAACCATTCCTGGCAGCTGTAGGTTGTTGACCTATAAACAGTCCTATATTCCTGGACAAATAAATTTGATCTCTTCAGTGGCAGTACACAATGGACACATTTGACACACTGCTTCACCTTAAGTTTACTTTATCGTAATTATTTGATTGTATTGACAATATTCAATTAGACATATTTTTCACTACCAGTCTTTCATAACTTTTGAAACAGAAGTGTTGTTTGTTATGTTGGTGTTGCATTGAGGGTTGAACGCCTCCAGAACACGCAGCCTGTCACTGTTGACATGTTTTTCACTCTGAGCCTGTAGAGCAAGACTAGGAAGTGAAAACGGGGTGATAGAGACAGTTTTTGATGGAAACTTTGGTTCTGAACTGTACACGGTTCCCGTGGTGTTGAAGCACCGAGACGGTTGTGACAATTCTGCGTCAAGGCAGGTTCTTTGCCCTAGAAGCTCCAATTTTACGACCCCAGCCGAACAACAGGAAACAATGCACCTTTAGCCTCTCGGTGGCCAGTAAACCGGCCATGCTGACCAGACTTGTACACGTTGGCACCGCAAGTCGTGATGTATCATTCCAATAGTGTTTTTTAATTACTGAAACGTAAATTTTGTAAACATTATAGTTAACACTATTAGAGAAACTGCTTTCAATTTTTGAAAGGCAGATGATCAGTGTAAATTTGCTGAACTAAGGAAAGATGCATCTTCCGGACTTATAAACATTAGGTGAGTGAACTGCTAATTTTAAATACATTGTTGTAGGTAGTTAATGTTTCAGAATGTTTTCATCTGTATGTGAAATATTGCCAAAGTTCATGTGTAAAACAGGTGTTCAGAGTTTCTACAGCGTTACTATGGTTAGGCCTAGAATGTGTTTAGGCGATGCTACGAATAAATATTCACTTTCAGTCCAACTTTGAGCCATACATACCTATGACGGCTATGTAGGAAGAGAGATTCTTAATAGATTTTCAAAAGTCTCATATAATTTACTTTCTGTTTTAATAAATATAATTTGTTATGTTTTATAAAAAATTTAAGTACTGAATGTTTGGTTGGGGACATACCCTAATTAGTGATGAATGAGCTATTATAATTTTAAAAACTGTAGTAACTTATTGGACGGGGGCCACGGCCTATGCAATCCAGGCAGGGGCGTCATTTCAGATTTTTCTAGGAGGGGGCAAGATTTTGTTTTCCGGCGACAGTGACCTTGTTGCATCATTTTTATTAATTAAGCATACATAAATTAGATATTTTAATAAAAAAACTTAAGTTTTATGTGCTTAAGTTTGCATTATTTAAATTTTAAAATACAAAAAATTTATTTACACACATAAAATCTTAAATCCAGGGAGGGGGGAGTTTGCCCCCCCCCCCTGTGGCCCCAAATGACGCCCCTGCCGGGTTCGACCCCCGGTGGAAAGGTTCCCGACCTTACACACACGGGAAACGTGGAGGAGATTGTCGTTGGCTGGTAGGTTTTCTCAGGTTCTCCATTTTTCCCCACATTTCTAATTCCCTCGCTTCTTCATCGTAAGGTCTTATTCTGTGTCATCCTTGGGTCATGCAGACACCTGTGGACGTCCAGGCAGAAGCCTGCACTCTGGGTACGATGCCCTGCCTTCGGGTACCTTCCCTATTCAAAATTTATTTACTTGGAAGTCATATTTTATATGATTGTGGAATGTAATGCAAGTTATGTTTGTCTTGGTGTTATAATAATACTGATTTTGAACTAACGTATCTCCAGGTTTGATAAAGGTATTCTTTGTTAAATTTATCATGCTATCATATTATGCCATAAAAATATTAAAATTAATACCAGTATGTTTTATGATGAGTTACAAAAACTGCTTAAACAGCACCATTTTGCATCCAGAAATCTAATTTTCCTTGGGAAGGGCCCCCAGACCCCCACTTTATACTCGGCAGTATTACGAACTTTTGTATCCACGAGCAGCTACTGGATCTTTTCAGTTCTGTTTAAAGTTTTTTCAGAAGGGAAGTGTTATTTCCAGTGCTATGTTTGCGAGTATGTGCATTATATCAATTCCCTCCCTAGGGACAGCCAATTGTGGTGGGCAAGCATTAACCTTCCTTGGCTGTCTTTTGGCAGTTCCCGTCTGATATTTGACTACGTTATCGAGGGAGGCTAACTGACAAAACACACCCAAGTTTGTGTTGAATTGAGTAGGTAGGTCCTGTTCCCCACCATGGAGTGTTGATGGCTAAGCAGGAGTCTGTCCTCCATTATCTGTAGTCTCCGTACTCATGCTTGCTAGTTAGCAGCAATGTCTTCAAGAGTCACGTGGATGTTGTTGTATTGATTGGCATTTGGGCTTCGGTGCACCACGCTGGAGCACAAGTTTGTTTATTAATAAATATTTTTGTCCTTGCAGGTGTCTCAATCAGGCACATATCCATTACCTAACGAGTTTGGGAGGGACAAGGTGCATGGGAAAAAAAAGATACCAAGTTGATTCCAAGAGTACCTAAATTTTTCTCTTCTATTAAACCACTGTCATTCCGAAATCTCAAATGGTCCTGTACCAAGTTCACATTTTTAAGATGTCCTTTACAATTTTTTTCTTTTTTTAATGGAAAAGGGTGGCATTACTCGTAACATCTCCATTTGGCATGGTTCAACCCCCAGAGAGTTGTGTGCAAAATTACACCAAGCATCAACTTGTTTGGCTTATTGTGATGAGCAGGAGGAGTGTCAAGTATATTTTGACTTTACTGTATTTCTATAACATTCATATTAACAGAAATTTGCCTTAAAATAGTAAACATATCTTTGTACACAGTTCAGTCTCCAAGAATATTTACTTTTCCCCTTTCTTTCTTTATGTAGTTTTGACGACTTTCAATGACTTGTAAACTTTCATTAGAGAAGTTTAACTTCACGTACTAAGATAACCTGACAGAATTATTCGCAGCGTTGTGACAATTTCCTTATAAAAATAGCTTTCCCTAGATAAGCGTTAAATAAGGAATTAAAAATAGAACTAAATTTCCTTGAAATTGCTTTGATTTCTTTCATAGTTAATGCCCGTTTGGACATACGCAACTGGTGGGACTAAGTAGCATGGTCAGTGTTCTACTTTATATAAATTGGGCTCCGGTTGGGTAGTTTTAGTGCTACACAGACTCTTTGACAACTGTTCTCCTGTAGTCTTATGCCTTTTGTATAACATACTTATGTATTGGTTCTCGAATACTGGTAAGCAAATACCATTAGTACAATTCGCTGCTAACATCTACCAAATTATTGGTCTCTTGTAGCTTATAGGGTAACAGGCAGTTTCATTGACTTGGTTCTTTGCTATGGAAAACTGTTTGTCAATAGAGATCTACCACTAATAGGCTTAACCAGGGCCTTACAGTTCAGACATTGGGTCCAAAGCCACAAGCCGTCTCCTAGTATTATTTTTCCACAGAGTTACGTAGGACACTACCACTAAGATGTACTGTACTTGTTTGACAGAGATCTATCTTCAATCCATTATTTCTTAGAATTGCATTCAGCCCTTCTTTGTCAGTAGATGTCCTTTTAATTCTATATTTATTTTAAATGTTTTAGATATTACGATGGTTCTTATATATAAAATAGTTGTTTTTGTGATTGTTAGGATTTATAACTCATCTGGCTTCACAATTCTGCTGTTATTTAAGGGGCGCTTGACCAAGTATTTTTATTGTTTTAAACGTATTTATATTTGTCCGAGATATGGTTTGTTTTGTAGACATACATTGTGGCTATTTTTTACTGTAACGAAAATTTTTCAGGTTTCGTGTTTTTTTTACAATAACACATGATAGTCCAAATTTGTGTAAAAAGGTTTAATTATTCAAAGAATTACCGACTGACTTACCAAACCAAAAAAATTCAAACTAAATAACTATGTTATAGGCTACAAGGTCTCCTATATAAAAACAAAAATAATAAAAATATTTGTATTTAATCATTACATGAAAAGTTGACCCAATGGTCAGCTGACCTTTCGGCCTTGTCCCGTCCACAACAAATGGTTCCAATTTTAGCAACAAAAACTCTATATTGGTAGAAGAACAAGGCATTGCACACGTAAAACCAGGACAACCCCCATCCCGCTCTATCACTATCGGCACAGTCTCCCAGATGAATCCCGCCATGCTCAAGAGGCTAATAGTCGAACTTAAATTTTTCCATTTACTTGCAGTTAGAAGCAAAGCTAAAAAATTCTGAACGTGACATCACATTGTGTGTGAAATGTGTGTGTGTGCATACTCACCCCTCCCACACACACACATGCACGCACACACAGATATGCTGTTTTAGGAACTGGCTGGACTAAAGTTGGTAGATAAAAGCTATTTGACCATTTTTCTAGCCCAGTGAGTACTGTTTTGTGAAAATTCTGTGTTGTCTATTTGAGCAATTCGCTATAAGGAACAAAGTTGCACACAACTCTTTCTGTGATAATGCAGAAAAGTGCTATTCATGCCCAGGAATTGGTATGTACATGCCCTGTACAGTATTCTTGGGAAAATTCATCTGTAATCCAGTTGTTTAGAAACATGTCTCCCAATCCATCTAATTAAATTATTAAAAAAAAAACTTAAGATGTAACTGTAAATTTAGCAAAAACAAATGTTATTTTGCATCAATTTTCAAAAATGAAGGTTGATTTTTTTTTTTTCATACAGGAAAAGTCCATGTATTTTATGTAAACAGCTTAACATCCATGCAGTATGTTTTGAAATTACCTATAGTAAGTTTTTTCTCCACTAAATGACTGAAGCAGTGTTTTTATTACAAGACAATTCAGGATGGTATTAACTTTTTTGCTGTGGGTTTAAATCCTATGCATTAAACCTATGTAGTGCAAAAAAGTTGAAATTTTGGATACACATTATTTAATGTCCAAAAAGTTAGCAATTCATTAAATAAATAAAAAAATATAATTTCATGGTACAGGAAAAAAACATGTTTGACTATAGTCGCATGTCGCAAGTAAGAAATAAAAACTGCATTTGACGAAAGTCAAATATTGTGCTTTAGGAGTTAAAGAGCATTTGCGATCCCCCGAAAACAAGACACAATTGTCGCATGGCTTAAATGTGTCCCATAAAGTGTATAAGCTTACTTAATTTTTCGTCAAAAATATTCACTAGAAGTTTTGTATGTAATTTTCTTTCATCCTATAAATTTGAACAGAGTTTTACAAAGTGAGGTGGCAGAATGGTAACATTTCAGACTTGATTCGTGGGGAACCCGGGTTTGATTCCTGGCTCCGGCCATCTTGAGATTAATTTTCCATTGTTTCTCAAAGTCACTCCTGGGGAATTATGGAGTGGTTCTTATAGGTCATTGCCTATCCTTCTCCCAGTTACTGTGTAAAGTTGTACACGTCACTGTCGAGACGTAAAATCCACTTGACTCAACTTCACTCGAATTTTGTATCACGAATATGTATGACATGTTCACGTCAAATTTTTTTTCTGTTCCTTCGCTCAAAATGTGTGTTTTCCTTTGATGAGTTAGAAGCTGTGTTGATGTGCCAGTTGCGATACTGTAAAATCATTAGTTTTAATTCAGTTTTTTGCAATTGTTAACATACCAGTACCTACCTATGTCTTAATGCTTCTGTTGAAGAAGAATCTTTATACTTCGTAGTAAAATAAGAAATTTGACTGAAAGTCGTCATATTTTGAATCTGAAGTGTTGACCATTATAAAATTTGTACATAACCCTGTAATTTTATTCCATTAAATTAAGAGCATGTTGTATTCAGTGTTACTGGAATAACAATTTACCAAGAGACTTTATTTTATCTTTCAGTTTCAAATTTTATTTCTTTTTACAGATAATGAAAGTTTGGTGTTCGTAACCCCAGTTCTCATCATCAATGGAGGATTTTAATATTTTTGAGGAAAGAATGAAGAAATTCTTTAAGGTTGCAAAAGGTAAATGCACCAACATTTTGTCCAGAAGTAAATCAGCTTCAAAAAATAATTTAAGTGAGTCGGCTGGCTCATTGCATGCACGGGAACAAAATCAGCAGGGTCAGAGTCAGCAGAGTGATAACGTAGCTAGGCAAGAGGTGCAGGAGCCAGTCTTTGTTTGTGTCGCCAAAGAAGAACGACCAGAAGTGTCCGTTGTTCATTGTGTACCAGTGGGAAATTGTAAGGCAGAGAGAAAAGACTTGGTTCCCAGTAAGCCTGTTGAGAATAACACTTGTACCAGTCTGGTAGCAGTGCAAGACTTAGATTCTGAAAACTCCAGTACTGATGACTGTGATACTACTGCTAATGCGAACACTGCGGTGTGTCTTTATGAACAACCACCTGCAGAGCTGGTGCAGTTAGAGGATCTTCCCACAGACCAACTGAATGTAATCCGAAGTGAAGCTTTGCAGGAGGCGAACCAGGAATATCCTATCAAGTGCTACGATTTTTGTCTCGTATGCTGTGAGGAGGATTACATTCTTGCAGAAAATATAAAGGAGACATTGTGCAGATCCTTCAACTTGTTTGGTTGCATGATTGAAAATGATACCTTCATGTTAGGCCGGGACATTTTCCAGGCGTACGAGTTCATGATGGATAGAAGCACAAAGGTTATGTTTCTTATAACTGATGCCTTTAATCGTGATCCATTCAATCAAAGACTTCAAAATGGTGCAGTGTTTCAGACTCTCATGTCACGTGTGAAGAAGGAGAAATGTGTTCCCATATTCCCGAAGGGCTTGCGTGAAGTTCCATTGCCCCTATCCGGCATAGCTGGCATCTCTTGCACCGTGCCGCCTGAATTGCTGCGTGCCCGCGTCAATGCAACCTACACAGAAGAAGTTCGCAGGATCCGTGTTATGAAAGAGCAGGTCCTGTTGGAAATGAGGGATAAGTTTTATAACGAAGTGTTGGCAAGGAAAGCGGAGGAGTTCAAAGCCAACCTTCTTCAACAACAACAAAAACTTGCTCTGGGCGCCTCCACTAGGAACAATGGGAACATGATGGCGATCACATGTGGTACGGACCAGCCAAGTCAACCAGGTGCTCCACAAGGTGTCAAGACCATTCCAGAACTGGATCGCATATTGACAGATGCTGGGTTAGGGGCCGAGCAAAAGAACAGTGTGTCGAATATTATGTTGGGCATGACGAATCCTGGACCAGGTGCCATTACGGTTAGTGGTTCAGAACAAGTGCGTATCGGCAATGATGTTAACATTGTTGTGTATGTGTCGTCGAATGGTGATACAGAAGTAACAACGAGTGACTCTCAACAGCTACGAAAAATGTCACTTACCTCGGAATCTTCTCAGAGTTCTGATTCTGATACGGACTAAATGGTAAATTAATTTTGTTTGAACCGAAGTGATATAGTTCTTTCCACTATAGCAGTTTGTGACACGTGATTTTTATGTATATGACATTAATTTAATTAAGTCTTCATATATCTCCTGACATAATCTGTGATATCTGTTGTTAAGTAAATACAAGTTATTTTGATTATACTTGCTGTTATACTTTTCAAAGAGATGTTCTGATTTTGAAGAATACGGATGAACACTTATAAATGTTTAGAAATTATTTTACATAAAAATGTATTGGTAAGAGTAAATGTATTTACAATATTTCAAATGATTTTGATAGGAGATTGTGTGTACATTGATTGGGTTTTGCGTATTTTCTTCCTGCTATTAACTATGGAGATACGGTTAGCATATAATACTCTACAATAAATGTTGTTGTGTCTTAGGTGTCTCAGTTTCTTCGAGGTATGTTAATTTCAACGTGTCAGTTTTGTCTAGGGATGTGGTGCGGATAATGAACTGGCAGAACCATGCCGCCATCTAAACTAGTGTCGAGCTACATTTAATGCTTAACAAATTTCAGCTAGACATATCCCACTGCACAGCTATTTAAGGCTATCCTCTCTTCTTTCTATTGTTTATGCGGTAATTAATTTTTTAAGCGTGAACGAGAGCCGATATAAAAAATCAGCTTGGCAGTTTTGTTTAAATGGTTTTTGCAGTTCTAGCTAATTTTTCAAAACAAGAAATTATATGGTTTCAGTTAAAAAGTCAATCAGAATTTACTTAAATACATAAATGGCTAAAACCATAGTATTTACTGTCTTGAAAAAATCAGCCGACATGAAGACAAATTTTAAACAAAATTGCTAAATAGATTTTTGATATCTGCTCTCGTTTAGGCGTAAAAATTAATATAGCTAAAGTAAAAACAAGAGAGCATTGCCTTAAGGGGTTAGACTTGTCACACAACAACCTGAGCTGGGGTTCTTTGACAAATTGCTGCTGGAAGAAACATAAAATTATGAAGGCAACGCAATTAACTTTCATTAACTATTTCTTAAACATAGGGTTGCCACAATAGTGTAACCCAAAAAGAGGACGGTTAAAAAAAAACACTCAAAGTACAACATAGATTTTTTAAAATGTAAAAGTATAAATTAGTTGCTTTATTATATTGTAGTTTAATAGAACAAAATTTTAAAAAATCAAAGATAGTTTCTAAAAAAACTCCAAATATGTTAGCACTACAAATTAAAACAGAATGAAATACACCAGAAGTATTCGACATGGGCTGATAATCGCACTCAAGGGCATATACAGGGGGGTGTTTTCTGAGTTCAAACTCCCCCTACCCCGAAATATGAAGGACAAAAAAAATTTAACCATGCAATTTAGAATTTATGTACAAATTTCGTAGCTTTGTATCACATTTTCTCTAGATTAATACTAGTAAACTAGTAAATTTGTTAAGGAGTATTCAGAGCAACCATTAGTAATATCCTTCACTCAAACATTTTTCATCTTTAAAAAAACTTAATATTACTACAACTGGTATATTCAATTTTTCGATACTAAACCTGCTTAAATAACACTATTTTGCACCTTAAAACTCAAATTTTCCCTTGACTGTTGGGATCAGTGTTCCTATAAAATTCCCCATTTGAAACCCCCCATAAACCCAAATCTTGGCTATGCCACTGACTGCTCTGTCTGTAAACTTATGTAAAACGAACGGACAACGCAATACTTTCCAAAGCAAAGAGGTTACACATAATCACTATAGGTGTGTCACACAATTCTTAAGCAATTCGTAACACAAGAGACGGTATAAAAATACATCTTGGCTGTCTGTACTTGAAAAGGAGGACATTTGCCCCCTTTTTTATGAAACCCGGCCAGGCAGTTTGCGATGCGTTATACGCTGTTCACTATGAACTGAACACTCAACAGAACTTGTAATTAATAGAAAATGTGTTTTATTGGGCCATTGAGGGTGTTGAAATGTTTACACTGGTTTTTAGTTACATGGAAGTTTTCATATTAACAATAGTAAAGATGATTACAAAATGGCTGAAAGAAAACTTAATGCAGTGCTCATTTTATCCTGAACGGCCTATAAAAAAGGATATGTCCAGTAAAAGACGTCTTGTAACCCTATCGAAGCATTAATATTTTGTATGTAAAGCTGTTGTGTAATGCTATGTTAAAACTAATTTTCAGAGCATGTGTAAGTGAATATTTTCGTCATGCATAGATTGCCCACAGTCACACACGAGTTTTTCGCTATGGGTGGAGACGTCTTCTTATTCAAGCAGCTCGGAATATTTTATGTTGCTGTCTCTTCAGTTTTTCAATCATATGTTAATACATACACCCTGGACACAGGTTTTTTTTATTAAATGTTAACTGTGAGAACAAGAACTGGGTAACCTAAAACATGGGACTTCGTAGGTGTAGTTATTCTATTTCAGGAGCTAGGCCAAGAGACTGGGAAAATTTGGGTGACTGATACATTGTTCTGTTTTGTTATTATTCCACCACTTTCTTAGAATGATTTCAGCTTTATCATAAATATTTTATACTTCTTGTTACATTTGTTGTATTACATTATGAGCTGGTCAGTATTGTGCTATAATAATTTTTTATGTAAAAGAGTTTATGTTAGTATTATTGTGCTTTAGCTGCATACAATTTTTTTTAAATTGTGTTTTTTATTTTGAATGTGTCGAAATTTGCATCTGAATGTTATGCTGGTAAGTGTGGCAGTAGTTATTATTTTATTCTGCTTATTGTTTAAGAATGAATGCCTTTCTCAGCTTTGTAACGACTTTACAGGAAAGAAAAAAACTGCTTAGTGATATTAGAAAAACACGAGAGGTTATTTTCTGTCTGAAGGTTTTAGTATGTCTGATACAAGGGTTTATTTTGTAAGATGACATGGCAAAATTGACAAGAACGGTATGCTTGAAAAGGAAAATTGTATTAAAAACTGAGTTTACTAAATGTACAATTAGTAAATAGATTGGGGAAAGGATTGATAGTTGTCTGAACAAATATTTTACAAAATAAACAGAACTCCAATATTGTAATGAGAAAGTCACATTGCAGTACATTGTCCCACAGTCTAATGAAAATCATTGGAACAATATCAGCTAATCTAAGGAACTACAGTTTCAGTTGGGTGCTTGTGATAACACTGTCACAAATTCATTTCATACTCTTGTGTGTAACAAATGTCCTCACTCACAGTTGGTTCTTGTCGTCTTCTGTGTCTGATCGTCATTCTTTGCCATGTTAGGATTATTTCAAAGGAAATTATCCACAATATTACAGAAGTGTGTACAGCATAAAATATCTATGCTATATAGATTGTCACAAATCACTTAACTGTTAAACTGTTGTAGCAAGAATGCTCTTTAGCTTCTGGACATGTTTCCATTTCTTTTAAGGTGTCTTGACATGTTCACTGAATAATTGGAAAAGTTTATAACGAGGAACAGCCAGACGTTCTTTCGCAGTCTCCATTGACATACCATAAATGTCCACCTTCGCGTTCATCTTACCATCTGGTGTACAGGGAATTTCCTGTATATTTGCTGCAGTTGGTTTTCGTGGCCTTCTATGTGATCGAATAGAGTCATATTTTGTCATACACTAAAATTTATTACAAAATTCTGAGGTACTTAATCCCATTAGATTTTTTTTTTTAATTTGGTCATAAATGAAATTTACTTATTTTGAAATTTGTATTCAAATATAGTATAGCATGAGCAGAATACACCTCTGTTACATAACAAAATAAAATTATTGGGTGTAAATATTACCACTTGCCACGTAAGTGTTTTCCTTCTACACAGAAGCAAATAACCTTTTGTCGTTAAAACTGCCGCATTGAGTACAAATCAAAGTTCTGCCAGAATTAATTTTTTTTTATGTTGCCAATAAATTAATCCTATTATTTTAGAGGACTAATGGAACATTGATGACAACCTGTGCGTTTACCTTAGCAGCTACAATTTGGATGCCATTAATTGTCACTTTTCCAGAAGTGGTTTTGATTTAAAATTGTGTACGAAAATGCGTAGTAACCATGTTTTGTGATAGTAATTAATTATTATTTTAAAAAATAAAGGAAATTTTAGGTTTTTTTTTTTTTTTTTTTTTTT
>PNEQ01004849.1:0-19516 GCA_003012365.1 Medauroidea extradentata
TTTTTTTTTTTTGTGTTTTATTGTTGAACATCATTGTACCTTAAATTTTTAAAATGACGGCAATTTAAAAATAAATAAATTTTCCTACCTGAAAACAACTCTTTAAAGAGCAATTATTACGTATATGAGAATATTAAAACTATTATTTTCGTTCCAGTACTGAATAGACTCTGCACATTAAATGTTTAAAAAAGCTTATTTTCTTGACGTCTCTTTCCGTACACTTGTTACAAAACAATAATAAACAAGTTAACTTTTAAAATTCTTGGTATTGCCGGTATAAGGTTGAACAGTCATGTCAATGTAAATTTTTAAAATAAAGCTTATTGTTTAAAGAAATGTCTTTCTTAATATATAAAACAACATACTAATATGAAAATTTGAACATTATTATTCATTATGCTATTCCTTTGTTTTAACTTTGAATAATAATTTCAAATAAATATTACTTTAATAATACCTTCAAGGACTAATTCTTCAAACTCTTCAAAAGCATAATAATTTGAAATCTTACATCAGTGACCACTGACATTTGTCTGGTAACATTAGTCACAGAATAAACTCGGGACGCAGTAAATGTACTGTGCCACATAAAAAATGAGGGTGGGATGTGTTGGGCACAGTGACTAGGTGGGGTAGCCAATGTGAATAATATTTTATAAAAATATGTATGTATGTACGTATGGATGTACATACTTTTTTTTACTTTAAAAAGTTGGGTAAAGAATCAAGCTGCTGATATATTTCTGGGATTCAATTGTTTTGTATTGTATTGTTGAACATCACTGTAGGGCCTACATTAAATATCAAAATGACGATAATTAAAAAAAAAAAAAAAAAAACTTTCCTTACTTAAGACAACATTTTAATGAGCCATAATCACGCGTGAACTTGAAACCATGTTTTTGTATTCGCTCCGAAATTTAATAATTACTGCACATTAAATCTTTCAAAATGCTTATTTTAAGAATTCTCTTTCCTTACACTCGTTCCAACACAATACTATGCAGTTATTTACAGGAGCATTTAACTTGTAAATTTATTACTATTATACAGTAGAATAGTAATGCCACATTAACTTTTTTTAAATAAAGCTTATTATTTAAATAAATATCTTTCGTAACACTTAAAACAACATACCAATGTGAAAATTCTTATATTGTTATTCATGTAATACGTATTTTTGTATAAAACTCTTATTTAATGTGTTATCGTAAATATTGAAATAACACTACGAGGAATCTCTTCACAACACGTAAAGGGGCCGAGGTTAGCACAGTGGTTAGAACACTCGCCTCCCACTAAGCCCATCCGAGCTCGACCCCGGCAGGGTCGGTACCCATATTTTCGCATATGGGAATCGTTCCAGACGATGTCGCTGATCGGCGGGTTTTCTCGGGGATCTCCCGTTTCCTCACCCCTTCATTCCGACGCTGTTTCATACAACATGTCATCCCTCGTCAGTGCTAAAGACCTGATGTTAAGTGCTAACCGAAACCTGTTCACTAACACTTAACACAATAGGCAATTTTTCCAGCACTTTAAACAACACAATGTGCAATTTCTTTAACGTGAATTTAAACCGTTGTTCAGTAATAGAAAAACAATAAAGTACTATTCAAACTCTTTTTACATAGACTTACAAAATAAACTCCACCCTCCCAATCACTCTGGCTCTTAAGGGCCCTCCCTACCCGCGATAAAATACGTTGCTGTGAGTTACAGCTATTATTTTTGTACGAAACTATTTAACGCGCATTATATTTGTTTATCTACGAAAAAAGCACACATTTCAAACTATGTAGCCATAATTTTAAAAAGTTCGTCACGCCTAATTAGAAACATAGTTTTCGGGCCCCTCAAAACTGTAAAAACAAAATGTTTTCCCAGGCTGCTGTATCTGGAAAAATAACAACCGGATAAAAAAAAACTCATTACAAACATGCATTAGACTTCGAACTATGCTGCCCAAAAATAAAATAATTGTGTCACTGCACTGCACACCAGCCAAGTGGCTTGCGTGAAGAAGCGATAATGCATGTCATATACCGGTCAGAGGCGCCCTTATCACTTCATCGATTTTTAATCTCACACACACTCAGTCTATTCAGGGAGGGGCCTTATTGGTGTTCAAAAGCGATAAAATCAAAAGTTTATATTTTTATGAAATATTGTTAGTTTTGTAGACAATACTTCTGAGTACATGTTACTCTTACATAACAATTTTATCTCTCATAGTTTTCTCATAACGGGGTGTCAAAGTCAAACTTTGCTTGTTACACTGTCATGCAAATAGTGAAAACCAACTGACCTACTTAAACAAAATTATTCACTGTGAACTTACACCTTATGAGCTACGTAATAAAACATTTAAAAAATACACAGTGTAGTACTTAGAATTTTAAAAAATCGCAAAAGTACAGAAAAAAGTAGAAATTCAGCAATTATTTTTAAATAGTTCGCGGGATTTTACAAATGTTTTATTACGTCGCCCATAGTATGTCATTTCACTGTGAATTATTTAACGCAAGTAAGTCAATTAATTTTCATTATTAGCATGGCAGCAGAAAATGCAAATTTTGGCTCTGACGCACTGTTATGAGGAAACTACGCCAGCTAAAATTGTTTCGTAGGAGGAAACTCCACTCACAAGTATCGCCTACAAAACTACACTATTTCATAAAAACATTAAATTATGACTTTATCGCACACGAACACCCTTAATACATTCAACGAGTGTATAAACACCAGTTCCCGTTTTTATCGAAATATAATTATGATCATACAAAACACAACACATTTAGTCCGTTAATTACAAATTAGTTTATGTTGAGAAACATAATCCCTTGTTTGGTACTGCTGAATTCAGGACTGAGGAAATCTCGTATCTCAATGAATAGCTGTTTCTCCAGCAATACAAACACCGAAGTAAAAGTGTTACTTATTTACTATAGATTAACATGTAAATCTACTGTTATTTATGTGCTCTCTATTACATGAAATATTTTATTTGTTTTCTCCAGGACGTGGTTAGTTTTCCATGATCTTGCCTTTGAGTATGATGCCTGCGACAATTCATAATGCACTCGCTTTCTTGCCGCGTATTTGTATGAATGAGGCACGGCACCAAGGGCGAAGTTTACCGGCTTATCTGGTGTGGTATCACCTCTAGCGCAAGACAATTGAAACAGCGTGGAGTGGTATCGTAGATCACTTGCCTCACACTTTCAGTGGTGATCCCATATTTTTATTGGTGAAAATATTAAAATTGCGTGTTTCTAGAAGAGTTTCACATGAATCCTATGAGCAGTTTTTCATATATAACATGTTGAAAAATATGTTTTTAGCCATTTGAGGGGTTCGGAAATGATTTTGCTAATCGATGTGATGTTTTGAAAGTACCTGTCAGTCATTGTTTGAAGTACATTTTCTTTTCGTACATTGACACAATAGGCATGTGTTGAACAGGTAGGCTACATAAAAAGTATTTAAAGACACGCGGCAACGCATTTTAAGCGCGTGGTAGGCGGTGCTCTTAAGAGAAGTCCTCGACTGGCGCATGGACGGCGTTGCAGCGTGTCACGCGCATACATTTTTAAGCGAAACCGCTCAAGTTATTCATATTATGTTTATCTATGAAAAGAACACACACTTGAAACTATGCTTCTAGTTTTTCAAAAATGCAGTACGCTTGTCAGAAACATGATTTTCGGGCATCTCAAAATGGCTAAAATCGGGTTTTTTTAGACTGCTGTAACTCCGAGAATGTTACCTGAATTCGTAAAGTGCAAAACGAGAGGCATGCGTTGGTCTTTACTTCAAACTATTCCAAAATAAAATATTGGGGCTAACACTTAAAGTCCCATAGTAAAAAGACTACAATGGAAACCTTGCACGCCAGTTTAGCGCGCTGCGAATAGATGCGATATGCTTCTCGACAAGCGTGGGACACTGGCTCTTATCGCTACGCTGTTCCCACGTGTCAAAGGTGGAAATTCGACACCGCGAAGGACTCCTCTTAAGGGTGTTCAAGTGCGATAAAGTTATAATCTTATGTTTATATGAAATAGTGTTAGTTTTGTAGACAATACTTGTGAGTGCAATTTTCCTCTTACGAAACAATTTTAGCTGTTGTAGTTTTCTCATAACGATGCGTCAATGTCAAAATTTGCATGTCCTGCTGCCATGCAAATAGTGAAATCCAATTGACTGGCGTACGTGAAATAATTCACAGTGAAATGGCGTACTATGGGCTACGTAAAAAACATTTGAAAAATTCCCGCGAACTGTTTATATAGTTTTTAAAAATTGCTGAATTTGACACTTTTTTCTGTTCTTAGGCAATATTTTAAAATTAAAAATATTACGTTGTGGTTTTCTAATGTTTTATTGCAAAGCTCTTTGAATGCAAGTTCATAACGAATTATTTTGTATAAGTTGGTCAGTTGGTTTTCATCATTTGCAAGGCAGCATAAAAAAAACTAATTTTGACTTTGACACCCCGTTATGAGAAAACTACGAGAGCTAAAATTGTTTCGTAAAAGTAAAATGCACTCACAAGTATCGTCTACAAAACTAACAATATTTCATAAAAATAAAAATTAAATGATTTTATTGCACTTGAACACTCTTAAGGCTTCACGTTCCTTTGGTTTCGAGAAAGACTTTCGTTGGTTTGTACATATCATTTTTTTGGGAAAATTTTATTAGTAGAGTAATTTTCTTATTTGTCGGGTTATTGTCTGGGAGTGGTTTTCAGATTAGTATCTGAACTCCTACACTTCCGAAGTGCCAGCGATGTTAGACGTGCTAGAGAAGGAGGTTTTTCTATTACCGAGAGTTCTTCTGTTTGTGTGAAATGTTTATTTTCGGTAATTTTCTTAATCAACGCATGCTTCCGCGATTCAAAACCCAATTTAACTGTCTCTTATTCACCACCATTTGCTTGTGTTTCAATAACGAGCTATTATATTAAATTTGCTCTTTTGTGCTTGTACCTTCAGCAAATATGTTTACACGGCACACATGATGAATATGTATTCAAATATTCAATGTAATCGACGAGAAAAAACGTGAACACTTTGTATTCAGTGCAGTTTATCTTGCACTGGCAACATATTTGACACGAACTTTACTAATGTGTGCCTTTACCTAGCCTGCTTCTCTTCCGTGTAAAGTGTTCTGCCAGTTTTAACATAGCAAAGTACGTTTGTGTTGGTAACTGCTTGTATAATGCTAGTCAGCCAAACAAGGGGGTCAAGCGAAATGCATTGTTAGATAGGCGAGTGTCCAGACCTGTTCTTCTACGACCGTGGTTATAACATATGCACATCAATTATACGTCATGTAAATGAAATCAATCTAGTACATTATAATATTTGTAGCTTTTTCATTTCGTTATTTTGAGTAAGAAAACACGTTTCGGTAAAACCTTACTTATTATATAGTGGAAGTTGTAAATCATCATTGTCACTCAAGCCCATTTTTCTGTTAATAGTCAATTAAGATTCAAGGTTCAAACATAAATTACTATTAAATTTTCTTTTAAACACGCAAAAACACCTTAACAAAAATTGAATTGTGACCCAAATAATTGTATTACACAAGAAAATGTCAATATTATTTTTACACGAAATTATTCTTTATCATTGAAACTGTCACTTGTAAAGTTATCATTAATGCAGGAAGGCACAAACTTTCAATTAAAATCAAAACACGCGGTGGAAAGTTTCCGCAAAATTTAGCGAAGTAACCCATCGTTGTGAAGGAAATATAAATTTATAACAAAGAATATATGCACAAGATGTAAACAGTTTCGTAAATCTGCATCATATAGGCCTATCAAATTACAGGTGTAATTCAAGAACGCTATACAATTGTATCAGTTACGCTTACGATGCATGCAAAATTATAAATGTTAACTGAAAAACAAATAATTATATAGATTATATAGGTGTCCCATAGAAATCAATTCTCGGACCTTTTTTTTTTTTTTACTGTACATAAATTAAATTGTCATGTTTCAAATATTTAAAATGTTTCCAGTACGGAGATGACACTCAGTTACTACTATCCTGTCGTGTTGATGAAATAGACGAGAAAATATCGGAGATAAACAGTGAATTACAAAATATATCGGAATGGTGCGAAATAAACTCCCTGAAACTCAACCCAAAAAATGCCCATACGTGATATTTGGATCACACATAATATATTAAAGAAAATTAACTGCCACAAAGATAAACGGGGAAATAATACCGGCAAAGAATTCCTATAAAAACTTAGGGGTTATGTTCGACAAGAATCTATCCTGGGAGAAACAAATATCAGCAACTATCCAGTCGGCCTACTTCCGTTTGAAGCATCTTTACAGACTTAAAATATTCTTAACAACTGAAATAAAACTATATTTGTGTGATGTGTTAGTACTATCAGTCTTTAACTACTGTGCCGGCTCGTTTGTTAATATTAGCAAAATACAACAACATCGTGTACAGAAGGTACAGAACACATGTTTGAGATATTGTTTTAACCTTAAAAAGCGAGATCATGTCACGAAAGTACTTTTCAATTCTAAATGGCTTAACATGGACAATATAAGATTATATCATCTCAATACCCAATTTAAAAAAATTGTAGATACCCCGGTGCCAACATATTTATCGGAAAGACTCATTAATTTTATCTCAGTACATAATCACAACACAGGAAATAAAAATTATTTTCAACTACCTCTATATGAAGTCCATTTTGACCTATCGGGAGATTTAAGAAATCTTTCGCACCACACTTTCAGGGAGAAATATAAGTCCTTTCTGCTACAGAACCAGTTACAATAGACAGTGATTATGAAAGCCCATAGGCCCCTACAAAAATTTTTTTAAATTTTTTTTTATATTTTCTCCTCTATGTTTAGTCTAGCATTTGTCTGTTTTATTCAAAATATTGCAATTTTAGTAATTATTTGTTTAACGTGATGTTACAATTATACTTTAAGACCTTGTGGTGCTTACAATAAATGCAAATTTTTTTTGTAATAGTATTGTAATATTCATAGTTAACACTTGTATAGTAATGTTAATAGTTTCTTTCTACGTACCAATTGTAAACAAGCCTGAGGCTGAATTTGTACATTGTAAAATAAATAAATAAACTGTTTGGAATATCTCGATTTAACTCAGAAAGGCTCCCAGCAGGAGTGCTTATCTCTTGGTTGTCTTACTCTTTCTACTCTTGTCCGGCTGCCAAGATCATGTAACACGACTCATCGTCATTTCCTTTCCTCCCTTCTTCGTTAGCTGTCTGGCTCACAAGTCACAACTACGCCCGACCACTGTGCCAGCTTGCAGAAAGTGTGCAGCGTCCTCGTACTTGAAAGATTACTCGAAATTTTCCGCTGTAAGAATGGAGGACAAAGCGGCAAAGTTTATTGTTACTTTGGAGTACTCAACTTATGGGAAAATGCACACTAAAATAGTCGTAAAACAATGTTTTTTTCGACGCCATTTTTATAATTTAAAAATCATGATTCCAGACGTGTTAAAAAATAGAACTGTCTGTTAACGCTTTAACTCCTGGATTATTCAAACAGAAATGACTTACATGACATAGTGTCAATGCGATCGTTCAAGTCCGGACTGTCTGCACGACATGATTTAAAGTTGTGTGACACAGGCTGTTAAATTTTCGTAACGAATAACCTGCCGGAGTTTGCCGGTGTTTTTCAGACACATTCTGTATATAACTTAGGCCTATATTTATACTATATTGTGCCATTATCTGTTCTTGTTCAATTATTTTGTATCTTTTGATCTTTATGTGCTATTTAGGTGTTATTTTCAAGAAAAAGTAAATGTGATATAACAATGATATTAACCGCCCATGGGCGTACCCAAGGGGGTGGCTTTGGGGGTTCAAACCGTTTCCGAAATGTCAGTTTCCTTATCTATAGGTATTATATTTTACATTACAAAAGGTAGAATTTACTACAAAAACAACCAAAATATTAATAAAACGTATTAATATTACATTTAGAGATGTCAAACACAGATGGCATTGAAACATTTATGTAAGAATAGAGTTCAAAACCCCCTCCGAAAACTATTCCTAAGTACGTCCACCACCCGCCAACAAGAGAGGATAAATTATATTATGTCTCCAAAAAAAGCTATGCTCAAGGAGACCAAATGTAGTTGCAATATTACCTTACTGTAATACAACAATTGAATTGAGATACTCGTGTAGTTGTCCGGGGCCCTTCTGTGGGCATTAGTCATGTAGTTTTCAGTTTTATCTAACTGGACCTTTTTGTTTTGCTTTTGTGGCATCAGGGATCGATGCATGTGCCCCATCATGGGCAGTTTGTAGATGCCGGCATTATTTTATTCGTATTTTTACAACATGGTTTCCTACACATTTTCACAGAAAGCATCGTGCAGTAAACGGATAGGGCAAATTAATTAAACATTCCTGCTCAAGACAGGAACAAAAAATTATAGGTGTTGAAAATTACCATGTTTATTCAATAGTAGGCCATGTCAGAGTGGCCGACGTAGTTATGTGTGATTTTCTATTGTTGAACTGGTCCCATGCATACATCTAATGGCATATTAGGGCATTTGAAAAACCATAAACTGGCAACATGTAGGGATAACTGCACAATAACAATAACAACATAACTACCTTCATCACCATCAGTATTGACCACCTTTGGACCATTTTGGGCTGCCGGATATCGACTCACATCTGACATCTCCGACTGTAGCTGGCTACATCAAAACGTCGGTAAGCTATGATAATCATTGTCCTACAGACATGTAAAGCTATATCATATATTCGGATACAGCACACATCTTATTCTAGCTTAAATGATGTCGTTTCTCAGCTCGTCGTATTCTTAATTATTCGTACAAAGGCGTCAGAGTGCAGTTACAAAGGCACAGATTGTCACACCTCCACCCTTCACGAATGTTGAATTTACGGCATTCTACAATCTAATTAGGGTGACAGGAAATATAAAAGTAATTTTTACTGACTTAATTTTTCCTCCAGTACACCAATTGTGTACTCTTCGTTGGGCATGAGTAACAAGTTAGCTGTTTTATATAGCTTTTAAAAAAATCATGAATTTTTGTTTCTCTTCCAAATGTTGTTATGGTTCTTGTGAAATCCCATTTTCTAATACTGATTTACTTTTTTACTCGTAAAAGCTGAATTTACAACCACCACGTAGCAAACACGAGTACGGTATGTACATGTAAAAGTAGAAACACCAAGTGTGCTGCTAGCACTGTCATATTCGCTTAGCATGCGTACATACATTAATGAGTTGATCAACTTACTACTTCGTACATACACTAAGTGGTGGTTGTGAATGCAGCGTGTGCAAATGTAAGACTCAATTATTATTTTATATTGAGAAATATATTATCCTGTAGTAATAAATTACTGTAGAATGGTGATACTTGCAATGGTGGAGTAACATGCAACAAAGTGATGGTAAATATATTTTTGTGTGTTGGCTTGTTGTTCAATGTTTTCATGTTTCTATAATTATTTGTTTACAAACGTCTGTTGCGTCTATTACATGTTTTTTTAGGTGGTACTTATTGTTTGAACATTTGATTTTCATAAGTGAATGTGAGTTATAAAATTTTGTGAAAACTGATGTCTGAAAATTTCCAGTGAATGTTCTTGGAAGTACACACCAAAATAATTTCCAAGGCATGTATGACTTTGATGTAATGTCAAGAAGTTTATCCTAGAATCATATAATGTAACAACAATTTGTTTTTTTTCTCATTTGTCTATTTTATGAACTTGCAATTCCAGTAGGGTAACTTGCAGTACAGCCATACCCAATTTTCTTTCCAAACATAACCTTAAATACATCTTTCATTTGTGATTTTCTTTAATAACTGCATATACCAACTTCCCTTCTGTTAGGTTAACTTCGGAATACTTCCCTTTCATCTAATAGTAAGCCTTTAGGCGACATAAATGTTTGGTTTTCGTGATTCAGGTTATGGCCAGAAAACACAATGAAGTTCCAGGATGTCATAGTGATGCAAATTCTCAGAAGAAAACCTTTCTGTTGCAGTATAATATGTTAAAAGGCCTTTCATACAGACAAGCAGGTGAGAAGTATGGAATCACTGGATCTACGATCTACATGGCATTAAAAATAGCAACCCAAAAATTATGGAAGACCTTCAGTCCTGTCAGAAGAGGAAGAATGTACGCTGGTTCATGGGATTTTATTGGCGAACGATTGGCACTATCTATTTTACAAGTTGGATATCTGTTTACTTGTTAAATGCTTTTTGATAATGAAGGACAAACAGAACCTAGAGTAAAAAAAACATGCCAGGTAGGGATTGATACCTTTCCTCCGTAGGAAGGCACAGTAATGTTCTGTCGCCACGATTTTGTCAAAACATAATGAACAAGGGCTGGTGTTAGCAGGAAAGTTCTGGAGAAATATTTTGCTAACTTACAGATTTCTTTAGACGGAGTAAAACCAGAGGTGATAGTCCATTATGATGAAACTAATATGACGGATGATCTGCAAAGAGCAAAGGTTGTGATTAGATGAGGTGCAAAGTACCCAGAACGTGTTATAGATTACTTCAAAACTAATGTTTCTGTGATGTTCTCAGGAACAGCATCGGTCACTATATTACCACCCATGATTGTTTAAAGTCTGAGCACCTGTATGTCATGTGGATGGAGAATGGACCAAAGGGTACAATATATGGATGCTCCATGTGGTTTGATGGTAACCTATTTCAGAAATGGCATTACCAGATAGCATTGCAGTATTTCCGTTCTTGCGATGAAGAGGATAGAAATTACCCAAAAGTCTTGATTGGGAACAATCTTGCTAACCATCTGACAATGACAATCATTGAAGAACGCAGGAAACGTAACAAATTTGTTACCTGCAAACAGCATACATATTTGTCAGCCTCTCGACGAAGCCTTTTTTCGTCCTAAGAAAATTAAGTGGTGACAAACTCTTGCATATTTCAGAGAAAAATACAAGGTAACAATTCCAAAAATTTTTTCCGGTACATTTAAAGGCAACACTAGAAAAACTGGAAAATAATTCACAAAATTTACGCGCAGGGTTCGGAGCAACTGGCTCATATCAGTTCAATCTACAACAAGTTTATAAAAGCTTTCAACTGAGATGAGAATGAAGCTTCTTCTAGCAACTTGGCAAAAGACGAGTCTTGGTATGAATAATTTATTGGTGTTCTGCGAAAAGCTCGATACGGCCAGTCGTCAGTCCCTCGGGTTTGCAAGATAAGGGTTGTTAATGATGAAACTGGTCTCAGTGCAACTGGAAGTTTAGAAGATAACAGTATTGACCAGGGGGATTCTTCAACTTCAATTCCTCAACTTCATTTCCTACAACTTCAGCCCCTATAACTTCAGCTCTAAATGTTAAGGCTAGGGAACATTCCAAACTACTGGTATCGTCACAATCTGTAGATTTTGAAACACTAGATGTGCAACAGAATGCAGAAAGTGAACAAGGCACTGCAAACATCTGTCTTATCAAAACAGGCGACGTTAATGTACGATAGCAGATCAAATAAGGCAGTTGAAAGGTTATTTGTTGTTAAAGTTTTGGAAAATAGTGGTTCTGGTGTTTATTGTTCTTTTCTCTGTAAAAGTGCTAAGGTCGAAAACACATTTCTCTTCCCACCAGTGGAAGATAACTAGAATGTAATAAAAAAAAATAAAAAAAAAATATATATATATAGTGAACATATTGAAAGAAACAAGAGTAGTTCGACGAAGACACACATTTATGGAGTGTATCAATGTACAAGTTCGATTAACTCGCCTGATCCATAACATGCAGTGTTGCATTTTGTTTTTATGGGTTTATTGATCAGGTTCTTATGACATTTGACATGCGACGCCCACGCTCCTCTTCCAAGTTAGCTCGTCGTGCGCACCACGCCCCATGATTACGGAACGACAGAGGCGGCAGTACCGCTTGCACGTACGGGAACACATCCGACCACGTACGTGCAAGAGGCAGCGGTGCCTAGACACCGACCCGCGACGTCGAGTGTATACAGTGTGTGCGCCCCCTTATGATAACTACAGTTTATTGATAGGGAAGTTCCCCACCTTAGTAAATCAGCTTTTTTTTGTAAACACATGTCGTTTCTAGCACTCCCATGCTAATTCCATCAACGCAGGTAACACCACTAAGAGTTAACAGTGTTTCGAGGCCAGGGGTGAACTTGTTGTGTAATTAAATTCCAAACTAATACTTTTTCGTTACTAACCTCAAAACGGCAGAAACACTCCTTCGCCTCGTGGACAAGTTGGACTCACCCATGCAGCCAACTTTGCTGCCCTATTCTTTTTATGATAATTTTGCAAGTGCTTTTCTTTAATTTAATTTCTATTTAAATCAGTAGTGTTTTATATGTCTAATTAATTCCTTAAATCATTTTAATGCTGTCAGTTTTCTTTTGTGTCACGTAATGTAAAAATATAGTAAATTCATGAGTAATTGAAAATCATTAAAACTTTCCCACAAATCAAATTTGGCACACTAACCAGCTAGTTCTTATTTTTCAAGTGTTCTGGGCCTTCGCCCCTGTGTTTTGTAGTGTAATTTGTGATTCGGCGGTTGCTTCCGCCGCTCGGCTGGACGAGATCACCGACGCGAGAAGAAATCGCCAGTTGGCGCTAAGCGGCGGAACAAGGCGGTCAGACGCATGTCACTCTGGGCCCTTCAAGACTTTGCATAGTCACTAGTGTGTCAGTAGCTTAAATCTTTAAATCTCGGAACCGTTAATTTTATTTTTACTGGCCCGGAGGTGCCCCTCGACCCCTGCAACTCAATCGTCCAGGGGTTTAATGTAATTTTCTCAGTCACCAACATGGTGTTTTTCAATACAGTGTAGCCCACCGGTCGGGCCTAGGACCGGGCTCGCACTTCTTTGTTTTTGGAGAGTGTACGGAGCAAGGTGCTATACAATAAATATGGATAATATTGAGGTACATATTTCATTGGCTTGCTGCTTCACGGCCTTCAGGGCACGGGACCCTTCAATCCGCACTTACCCAGAGTGTTGTGTAAGGTGTATCTATTGGTGCTTTATCTGTGCTATGGGCGTGGGGAACACCAAAAGATTCCCCTGCGTAAGTATCCACGACGACGAGCGGGGAGTGTTATTTCCATACCATGGCCGTCGGCCGCATGGCCCTGTAAAATAGTCTCTCTGTCTCTCATTCTGAGTGCCTGTTTCCTAATAACAGGCTAAAGCTACCGGGCATTACTTTGCCTGTGCTATCCGGCGGAATCTAACACCCGCCAGCGTCACATTTAGTTTCTGTTTTGTTACAGCTTTTCTTAAATATAATGTTTTTACAAATTCAGCAGTTGCAAGTAACCTTACATTTGTGCTAACTGGAAATTCTTGTATGATTTAATGGGTGTTGCAAGTTACCCCACTTACAACAATAATATTTTGGCCTCATATGTTAAAACTGATTTGTGTAAAACAATTGTGAGCATGCCATTGATGTGTGCCTAACAGCTCACACTCCTAGCGACTGTTCGTGCCACACCACCAGCAAACCTCAGCGGCTACAACCAGCGCCACCAGTAAGCCAATGGAATATGGAACGCACCCCAGGACGTTTCCGCGACTGGTGGGATCAACTGAGCTGCTACTTTCATTCACCCATTTTGCAAACACAGCCACACAAAGGAAAATATCAATAATGCACTAATTACAGCCAACAAAAATCATCCCCACATACAACAGCCTTCCAGGAGCAAGGAACATTGGTCGGTTGCAAATGCATCATCGCATCGGAGCCCACGACTTGTGAGAATGCCGAAACACATGTAGCCTTAATAAATAGTGGGGGAGTGAAGTGAGCAAATTCATCAGTAGAGTATCGTGGTGGTGTTCCAAGGCGTGCGGTGCTAAGCAGTGACTATACATAACTCTGAGTTGTCTGTGGACCCATTTGACTGGTAGAGGCACGTATAGTTTCGAGCCTGTAGCATACAAGAGGCAAGGAACGTATTATCCAGTAATACATCTCGGTCTACACAACACATGTTCATTGAATATGACAGGCAGACATATTGTGACCACGTGATCAAAGCGTATAGTAGGAGCTTATATTGCATGCCTTGGAACAAGACCACGATACACTGCTGGAATTCATGCATGTCAAGTTAACAAGCATAATTTTCTGCTAATGCTAATCACAACACAATGCTGCAACCGGAAATTAAAAAGTCAGTTATTTCTCTACATGAATCTGAACCACGGAGTGCGATCTATAGTGACGATTTAGGCAACATAAAGATAGTGCAAGGCGTGCCAAGTGTTTTATTTAAAAATCTTTATTAGTGTTACTGTTATTTAAACAAAGTTTCTTAACATGCAATTTTCTAGTAATTCATGCCAGTTCGGACTGAGAGAGACAGATTTACACCACAACCAGAGCAGAAGGCAGCAATAAATAATTTTCCTCTACGTTTATATTTTCGTGTTTTCAGCAACATCAAGTATGTTAATGTTTTCAAGTGTTGATATAAGTTTTATGTAATTTCTCCAAGTGTTTTTATGTATTGCTTTTCATCTCACATGCGGAAAGCGGTCGCGAGGTATCCTTTTGGCGTGCACTCCCGCTAGCTAGCGAGAGTGACTGCCATCACGAGTTAGTCTTATTCCGGGCGTGAGGTGGTGAGCTACATACGATGCGGCTCCTCAACCTTCTACATCATTGTGCTGATCACTTTAGTTTCAATAGGCATTTTTACTTTCACGGAACCTGTAGCGTTAATTATCATTCATCCAGGAGCAGTACAACCCCCATCCCTGCAAGATCATATTGCCCAGGGGTTTTCTGTCACAGTGAGAATTTTCATAGTCGTGTAACGGAAGTTCGCGCAGCACAGCTTCAGCCGTCCACGACTTGATCGTACACGAGTACAACCATTCGTATAAGCCAATATCACAATATATCGCAGTGAACGTGGATTCCGCGAATGAGTTATTGGCTTATTGTCTATGGCCACTTCGTGGTCCTTCGGGAGCTAGACTCCTCAACCAGCCCTCAACAGGTTCAACATCATCTCATCAACTGTGACGTGGAGGATCCAGAGAGGACATCGCCACACAAGCGGTAGACATGGGACCTCCACCACGACGAGCAGCTGGCCGATTCTGATGTTTGGGTTTTTCCGCCAAAACCTACGTGGTACCTTGGTACGCCACCTCACCTCTCCGCCCTAACCCAGAACACGTCACCATTTTATTCTACATCCATACATTATGTTCTATGTGTACATAGAGCCCATAAATACGAGTCTGGTTTTGTGTAGCATATTGATGAATCCATTTTCTGTTGCAAGTATCCCCACTTTACAGTATTTAATTCCCTTAGAAAAATAAAAATAAAGTGCGATTATCTATTACCGATATTTTGTTATTACATCCGCGCATTTATAGATTAAATATTGTTGTGAATCCAATCTCTAATAATCTACATACATGCACGTGTTTGTACATACGTGGTTGTGACTCCTCCTAAAGGCAGCAATTTCCAAAGAATATTAAGCTACTGAGGTTCGTTTACTTGAGCCCGCTTGTCCTCTATTTCGTACAAATTATTTATTTATATTTAATTCCGTAGAGCCCACTTGTGTGGCGGAGCTAAGGGGCTATGGGACAGGTCAATAGATATCACATTTTACAAATTTATAATTATACAGTATTTAGCAAACAGCAATGTCATTTCTTTCATAATATAGAATTACAAATGGCAATAATTTGAATGAACATTTCTCGAAAATAATATATAACTAATATACCTCCATAATGGTAGATGAAGCTTGCAGAAGTCTGTGGTATGCTTAGAGGAAGACGCTGTGGAGGAACTATTTTGACTTCTTTGGTTTTACTTCAATCACAACTCTTCCTTGCTACGTCACATATTTTGAACCAATCAGCGTATTTCATTACATTCTTTTTTCTAGCCGCTTAGCGCCATGTTGAGAAGGAAATTAATAAAGCGAAAGGAAGGAGGAACATCGGTTCGGCGTGTGTTAACACCTTTACACCACCACCCGGAAAGTCATGGCTGACCCGGAGAAACAGCCGGAACAACCTAAGGCTGTCCAGCAAAAGCAGGTCATCGGTAAGATTAACTGGAAAGTCAAATAATGAAGTTTTTTATTGATTTCTGTTCTGCCGGTCTACCCGCATCCTCCATGTTCGCTTGTGCAATGAAATGGCCAATTCCGCAAATTGAAGAGTTTATTTATAAACAACGACGTTGTATTAAATTCGCATAGATTTTGTTTGGGAATACATTGAAGTGTCTTATCTTGGGGCCAGTCTTTCACGTAGGAGCACGATGTTGCTTGGGACGTGGTGGGAATTGTTTGGGAAGGGGAGTTGTCGGCACTACCTTCGGCAGTGTTTACTGTTTTTGTATCATATATACGTCGTGGTAGTATATGAAGGTGCAATTTTTGCGTAATTAGGTTTCGTTTCAGGGAATCTTTTTTTTTTTTTTTTTTTTTCCCGCAGTAGGCTGGGGTTTACCTCATGCTTCCACGCCCAGTTTTTTTTGACGCCCCCGCAAATTCGTGTTGTGTATCGAAATAATTGGCAGCTGTTATATTACACTATTTTCCTGAAGATGCAGTTATAAAATGACGTACATACAGCTGCCATTGCGTTGTACCGAAGTTAGTTATTAATTTTGTTTTTAATGAAATTTGATTTTAAAGGTTAGGAACCATGACTTGGGGCGCGATATGACGTATTATAGTCAGTACAGCGCAGAACTACGTAAGCAAGTATATATTAATAGTATAGCCTACATATTGAACCATCAGGATGAATTTAAAACCACTAATAAAATATTTGGATGCAAAGAATCCCATCTGAAAATCATATTTAAAAAAAGAAAAATTAAATTACATTGCTGAAAGTGATTTTCTTAGATTTCATAGCAGCTCAAAAGTAGTTCTATAGCATACGAAAATAATTGGTTATGAAAATTTGTGAATTATTAACTTATGTAAATTTCAATCCAGATTGGATTTGGAGTGGAGTGAACTGGAAGGCTGAAGGGACTGGAGGGTTGGTAATGTAGGGATGGGGAGGAGTCCACTCGTCTCCGGGTGGTAGCCCAATTGGGAGGATGATTATTATTATTGAAATGTATTTTGAACATGGATTGAGATAATGCTTTTGTGGTCAGTATTACATTCCAGAAACAAGAGCGATTGGAGACAACCTGGATAGAAAAGGTTGTGTGATCTATTGATGACAATATTAAGTATAGAATGGACGACTAATGAAAAACGAGTTGCTTGAAATGATCCACATAAGACATGTATTTGAGATGCTACACTTGTCTTGTTCCGTTTCAATTTACAAAATCGTACCTTTAGCCCTTTCCATTTAATTATAATTTCTTCTCTTCTGTAACCTAACCGCAACACACAATGCAGTATGGCAGCAGCTTTTTCTTTTCATTCTAGTCCACTCGACAAGTATAGTGGATTACCTCACTTCACTCTTAAGGCTGTGCTAGAATCGTCTTAAGAAATAACCTTAAAAATTAAACACACTTATGAGTGAGGCATGCTATAACATATTGTATGACTGCCTAGCCGCCATAAGACCGTAAGAGGGAAGGAAACCTGTCAATTTCTTACGGTGTGGTTATGGTTATTTCTATATGGCTACTTTACGGTCAGTGTAGCACGCACTTTACTTCAATCCACCACAAAGTGCAATCTGTATTCCTCAGTCCAATCAAAGTTCAATCTGGATTGAGATTTTACCCTAAACTGCCTGAATGCGATCCAATTGTTAAAGCAGATTAGCTTGTATTTTGATCACGCTGAGAAACAGTAGTATAATGCATAATGTGTTGCACTTTTTTTGTATGTACTGAACAGAATTTCCGTCTGTTAAAAAACCACTACAGAAGGTAAAGGGGGATTTTTTTCAATCTGATGTTGCTGATGCAAATAAAGAATTTATTAATTATGGCACCAGTGATGGAATACATTCAATCTCATCCCCTAGATTTTCCCTTAAAACACTTTACAGCAAGTCCAGTAGGCCTATAGGTTTTTGTGTGGGGACAGTTAGAAAAAATGTAATATTTCAATATAGATCGCTTAACTCTTCCATTTGATACCAATACGCTGGTATGAAATTCTAGGACTAGCTTAAAGTGCTCCTTTGTATTTCTTAAAATAATATATTTCCAAGTACTAACCTACTGAAAATTAATTCTATTTAGATTTATTTTAGCACACAATGGCAACAAATTATTATTAAAATATAAAATTTATTAACTCTTCCTTTTGCTTTCATACAAAGCATCTTTCTTGTACTGTACGTGAAAGTGAGCATCAAATGTGTACAAGAAAAGGAACACTAGGCTAGTGTTCTAGGTAGTATCCTGGCAAATAAATTTTTTAGTTCACACGGCCAACTTTCTTGTACAATCTGGTGTACACCATTAAAATTTGAATACAGATTTTGAGGTTGCATTTAGAGTATTGGAAGTAATAAGAGCAATACTTATTGTATGTGCACCAAAAATAAGCTTTGAAATGTAAAAATGGAATTATTATCTCTAGTTACTTATATCTAGATGTAAAATTACATGGTGCATGATCAGCAAATATTCCTTTAATAGCATCTTTTGTTTAGCTAAGACACTATTTATTTTAAAATGCTTTGTATTTGTAAGCTATTTTTTCAGAAACTTTCGCACATGCATAAAAATTGTTTGTTTGCATTCGACAAGTACAAGAAAGATAATGAAAAATAGTACCATCCCTATCCCAAAAATAGTACCATCCCTATCCCGCACTAGCTAGTATACTCTGTGGCCGTTCAATGATACAAGTTAGCTACAAGTCGAGGTGAACAAGAAAGTGTTCACTTTCTTGTACAAGAAAGATGCCCGATACTACATGAAACCACATTTTAATTAACAGTATTTAGGTACATAACACTTCGTTGAGGAAATACAGTGCACAGTGTTGTTTGACTTTAACTTCTTTATACCACCACTACCTTTATCATCATCCATTCTATTCCAGTTGTTTCCAGCAGTATTATTTAAATATTAGACGTTGCACACATTTTTATTCGCTTAACAAAATCAGAAACTAACATGTCGTAACAAACATACAGGGTGGACCAGAATTCATGTGCCAAAGTCCGGGAGGGGATTCGTTATGGAAAATAAGGTGGGGTATATAAACCAACACTATTCTGTGGCAAATATTAAGGGAGCTACGCCACGTTGAAAATAATAATTTTTTAAACATTTTTCGAAAAATACTAGAAAATATAAGAGATAGAGCCACCAAAATTGGCATAGAGCTCAAAGAATTGGAGCACATTAATGTATGAAAAGTTGGTTGCCGTGACGTTTCCCTTCGCGGCTATGTAGGGGTGACTCACCCCATTTGTGTAAG
>PNEQ01004850.1:0-29689 GCA_003012365.1 Medauroidea extradentata
CCCGTGTATGTTTGGCTCCTGCATGTTACGGCAGGTTTCCTATTGGCCTGGCTGCCGATTATTACAGCAGCTGCCTTACGCTGATTGGCAGAAGGCGTCTCCGCCATGTTGCTGGCCAGGGAAGCCATTTTGCTGGCGTGTGTGTCTGAGTTCGCTGGCCTACCGGCTATTTCACTTCTGTATTCCTAAATATTCTGTGACGACAACGTCCGTCGTGATTCCATTTCCTCCACAGCGAGGCGCGATTCCGTTTCTCCACTTGTCGCCAGTCGATAGCTTGCAAAACACGCGGAAGTGGTACGACGGTTTGTGTTCAAGCGCGCGAACGGGCGGAGTGATACAACCTGCTAATCTTGGAATGGATAGACTATAGTACTAATAATATATTGAGTGGGCTAAAGTCACCCCCGCAAAGCCAACGAAATCCCAATTCATGGTACATAAATAACAAAATACTTACAATTTGTCTAGAGATACGGAACCAAATCGATTAAACTATTTTTGTTTTTAAATTATTACTTTACGTTTTGAATACCAAACGTGTTTGCGATGTTCGTGTGATTAAAAAATACAGACGTCTCGAGATAAGCAGATTTTAGTGTTTAAAATATCGTTCAGCTGTACGTCTCGCTTCATGTGTCGTGTGAAAGAATATCATAGCATTGCAGGAGCTTCACGTGTTAGGACCGACATTGTAGAAGAAATGTTCGACAGCAAGCAATATAGCACCTTGACAGATTAGTGCGCTCACGTGCAGCGACGAAATTATTCTTCGGGCATTAGCAAGATTCTCGGTGGCGCTAGTACGATTGTCAGTTTTTAGGAGAGGATAGCAGCGCACTGAATTTAGAAAAGTGAATTGAAAAATTATCAATATAGACTATAGACTGTCGGTATTTTTCTGCATTTATTAACATTTTTTTCTGCGAAAGCTCGCGTGGAAAGCCGTTAGAAATAATATTACTAGAATAATACTAACAGTTCAGCGAAATTTACGTCGTTCATCGCCAATTAAGACGTTAACATTTTTTTTTTTTTACCAAATTTATTCAGCCCCAGGCAAAGTAAGTGTTTTCGAAAGAAACATTACAAATAATTCGCTTTTATTTAAGTCAGAGTCTGTTAAATAATGAGCATAACGTAAAGGAATGATTACTTGTTAAGTCTGTAATTCATTTATTCCACTCACCTATTAATGTGATAGTCATACAAATTCGTGAGATAAACAATTTAGGGCTGTATTTCAGAGTATGCGAGACTTAAATCTGCGCCATGATGAGCGTTCGTGTGTTGTCAGATAACGCCAGACAGCGGAAATTTTCACATATAATTTAAGTGTTCGTCAATAACATGTGCGTCGACCAGGTTGCATTGGACATAAGCACAAGACATCAAACACTGCACCATGCGCCTACTTACTATGCAACCTGTATTACACGCACGTATGGCAACAACATTCAATTACATGAAAATATTTTCCGGATATGTGTGTTAGGGCGTCTGTATTACATTTGATCCGAAGAAACTTTGTCCGGAATTGCACAACGAGATCGAAGTAATCAACAAGATATAAGAGTTAAATTTTTTTTAATGTATAAAATTATATTTACAAACATGTTAAGTTGATACACTGTAGATTAGTGCGGTTCTGTTCGGTATTTTGTACATTGCACTACCGTTAAGTACTAAGTCAAGTTAGCAATTGTAGTAACACGAGTTTAATTAAAACTGACTTTCGACTAGCTGATGTTGCCCACAAGTAGCATAATTTATATTACGATTGAGGATTCGTAGCTATATTTCAATTATATAACAAAAATTACTATTTCCAATTAACTAAAATATCTAAATAGAAGCCACGCAATCGAACGATAAAGAATAATCGCGTTCCTGTAGGCTGGCCTGTTTTACAGAAGAAGTGGTTTTATTTCAAAGTTGAGTTTGCACGATCTTTTGAGATAATTGATTACTAACATAATTTTTGAAGACAATCCACTCAGCGTTTACCATAAGCACAATATCATAAAATACCGTACTAATATTCAAAGTCACAAAATTTTGCTAGTTGTAACCTTGACAGTCCTTGTGTCTTTCATTTCTCGTGAAACATGAGAACTTGAATTTTCATATAATGATAAATAAATAACATAACATTATTGTATTAACATCTCGTGGTAGTATAGGTATAATTTGTTTGTTACACGCACTTTTTTTAGTATAAACAACTGAAATAGTTCCGTGTAGTAACACCAAACATTTCAGTTAATATTCTTGAATAAGTAAG
Organism: Medauroidea extradentata; assembly: GCA_003012365.1. Taxonomy (NCBI): domain Eukaryota; kingdom Metazoa; phylum Arthropoda; class Insecta; order Phasmatodea; family Phasmatidae; genus Medauroidea; species Medauroidea extradentata. The sequence continues at coordinate 2,285 of PNEQ01004850.1, forward strand.
ACATCTATTTTAAGTAAGACATCGTTTGCAATGCACTGTACAGTAGGCGTACATGTGGGCTACACCTACTCGTCCATTGAACACGTAAACTTGTGGTCGGAAGTAGCAAAGGCCACACGTAAAAAAAAAAAAATAGTAAATTAATTTTTGTAAAAATGCACTTCAACACTTTGAAAACCTAGCGTACGTTCTAGATATCAAGAAAAGCTATATATGAGTCTCTTGTTTACAACACTGTGTCACTAGTCTCACATATATATCTCCACTCACCACTCTTCCACATTGGTTGGTACACACGCACATCTGACACGCCCACTGTACCGTGTGACGTTTATTATTGGCAGACTCTCAGCCAATGGGGTGCCGAGTTCAACGTTCCCTAGCAGCGTAGTCGGTTAGACGCCGGTCTATGGTGCGAGACGTCCTGCGCTCGATTCCCGGTTCGGGCGTGGATGTTTTGTTGCCCGTTCACTTCACCCTCGTCGGCTCTTACTGCCTCGTGGTTAAGGACGTTGGACCCGTAAAAATTCAAAATTTTATATTTGTGCCAAACACTGTCCAACTTTTACACATCAGATAACATGTCATTTCCCCAAATAAAAAAATAATAGGTTCATAACTTTAGCATAATCACCTATCAAAGTCACAAAATGGCAGTTGCGGTGTAGCCAAAACAATAAAAAATAATTAACTTTCAGAAACAAGATAATTCACATTATTTCCTAATTATGTGAGCTACTTCATGACACTTTTGTAAACACAAAGCGATAAATTTTTGTATTTTTAAAAAATTGATGAATTGAGTAAATTTTTGCATAACTTTTGACTTTTGGCTACTACTAAATTTTCAAAACTAACTTTTGTCAAACATGTCTTCAAATGCACTGATACACTGACTATCAGTTCCTGTAAATTTGAATTCATTGGTTAATTATTTTTTTTTTATTTTGGCTACACCACTATGGCCATTTTGTGACTTTGATGAGTGATTATGCAAAAACAATGGGGGCCTATTTTTTTTTATTTGGGGGAATTGCGTGTTTTCTGTTGTGTAAAAGTTGAACAATGTTTGGCATAAATATTTTAAAAAAATTAAATTTTACGTGTCCAACGCCCTTAAAGGGCCCGTGAAACCATCTCACCTCGCCTGACTGAAGAGTGACGTGAATATACAAGTGAATATACAAGTAATCGAAGTTTATAACTGTAACAGTATACATATTTGTTCCTTTTTATTGACTTAATTGATTGCAGACGAGGCTGTACAGAACACTAAAGGATCATAAAAACTAGTTAGAAAATTAAACCTACTTGCGACGTTTTAACTTCAGAAGCAGATAAACTGTCTTCGAACTGTTTCTCGAGCTATACCCGAGTATATAGTCTTTCAAGTGTTAAAAAGAAATCTTACAATTTGAATAGTGGATGTCAGGGGAGTAGCCAGGAGGGGGGATCAGGATACATCACCCCCACCCCCCCCCCAATCTTCTCATGTTTTAAAAATATATATATTTAAAAATTATCTAACTACCTATTCGAAAACATATAGCTGCAATAAAACAATTATTATTTTTTATGACTGGTTGTGTATGTGTGGAGCACGGTCGTAGAAGAACAGGTCTGGACACTCGCCTATCTAACAATGTATTTTGCTTAACCACCTTGTTGTTTGGCTGTAGTTCGTCAAGTTACCGAGAATGTCGTACTTTTTGCCGCTGTTTTCCGGGCGGTCGGGCTCAAACTCCGTCCGCTTTTTTCCATTGTTAAATTTATAAAGTAAATAAAGATTGCTGGAGCCATTTCTTAAAATTGTGAGCGAAGGAAGTATTTCATAAATTGATAAAAAAAAATACGTTTTGATAAATTGTTTATCTTAGCGGAAAGGAAGTGGGCGGAGTTTAGTCCGACCGCCCTAACATCAGCGCCAATAAAACACAATATTCTCGGTAACTTGGTGAACTACAGCCAAACAAGGGGGTCAAATATCCAGGTGAGTGTTCAGACCTGTTCTTCTACGGCCGTGGTGTGGAGGGATATGTGTATAGTACACGCAACAGAAATATCCCCACTAATTCCCCCATCCCGAAAAAAATTCTGTCTATACGCCCCTTGTGGGTGAAATTTCACGGCAGACTGGCACTATGGCTAACCGGGCAAATTCCCTGTGGAACCGCTCCCTATTTTTGTTTGTGGGAAACAAGGCGGACGTTGCAAAGAAAATAATTATGGCAGATACAAAATATTTGCTGGGTACTTACCCTGTTAAATTTATTTTGTGGTCACTACAAAAAACATTTTGTTGACAACGCTAAAATATTGTGGTCACCACAAAACTGAGATGTTCTCCCTTCCTTGGGGGTACACTCAAGTGCCTCACTCTCTGTATTGACACCTCCCCCAAAATTTAACAAAAATATGACTAGCGGGACGAACAACCTGAAAAGGACCATCTGAACGGAGCATTGATTAACGATTTAAATATATTACGGCAATACTGTAAATGCATTTTATATTTCAAATACTATAACAAATCAACAGTTTACTATTGTACACGTCTGTAGAAAATTATGAACTACAATCTAAATATTCAGTTCAAAGTACCGGTACCGGACTTATAATAAAAGTTCCACCGTTCATTCTTATTGCAAACCTCTTATTTTAAAATGTTCAGTTTTGCAAAAAGTTACCAGCTGGCGCAGACTAGCCGCACACTATTTTCGCGAAGCAATGACGTGAGGCAAAGTTCACTTCTAGTAGACGTAAAATGTAACAGTCGTTTCTCTTCCTACCTTGTATGCTGGTTTTGATCACGTACTGTGGTAGAGGCCAACGTCTCAGAAGTCTGCTGTTTGACCTGAGGAAGTCTTCCCTTCATGTCTCTCGTTGACCGTTAAGTGGACGCCTTGTGTGGTAGTCTCGTAATCCCTCGAAGTTACGCAACGTTCATGCAAAAATACCATATAATTTGCATGTAAATTCCGGTTACTGCAATTTCACCGGCATACCGACGCACTCGTTCATTATTGGGGTAACATCTAAAAACTATATCGCCTTCACAACCATAATTCTGTGAGACGTATTAACCACTCCCCCATTCTCTCTCGAGGCAGTACGTCGCGCACCACGGACTCTGCGAAACACGAGCATACGTCCCGGTCGGCTTCTGTTTCAAGACTCCGTTTATTTCCGTATGTCCCTGCCTTCGAAATCAGCTGTTCCTCGCTATGACGTCACACATCGCTCGCAGCGCGCCTCTTTTCTTTTGTCAAGTCTAATTCACTTGAGGTTTGCCAAATATACAATTTAGAGGTTTGCCGGAATAATTATACGCTACATAATTATACATAACACTATTATATAATACTACACATTAAAATTACTTCCATAAAACTAGCATATATAAATATTTAAAACTTGCTACGTAACATAGTAATATTAGTAATACCAACTTACGGCAAAATTTACTAAAAATAACCGAGACAAACGGGGAACAAGAAATAAAAACCTTTTCAAAAATTACCGTTTGTCTCAAAACAATTTTGTAGTTACTACAAAATAAGTTTTCAGGGAAGACTTCCTACAGACTTTTTTTCTGTGTGTCACTAGCCGGTAGGCTTTTCTGAGATTTCCAAGTTTCCCACGCTATTGCATATTCCGCCGCTGTACCACACTCATCCGCATCTTTATCACCATGAGCGCCGAGGATTTAGCTGTTGAATGCTCACCAAATGTCTAACTCCATACCTCGGAAAATTAGGCTACATTTCAACTAAGCATTTCCGTACTGTGCGCTGTCTTCTTGTAAGCTGTGGTCAGTGGCGACCGGCTGTGTAGTGCAACCTTGCAATTGCACTGAGCATATTCTCGCAAAAAAAAATATGTTTCCGTATTCGTCTGTGTGGCAACACTGTTTTTCTGCCAGGGGGGTTATGCTCGAGTTTTGAGTCGCATGCGATTTGGAAGCCAAGTGTATTTTTTTTTCAGGTCTTAAAGAAATTATTTTCCTCTTTTAACCTAAAAAATGGAAACCATGAACAAAAAACAATCTCTATGTCATGAAAACGAGCGCTCGGCTTCCAACTCGCATGCGACTGAAAACTCGAGCAAGAGAAAGTTTTATTGCCAACTAACCCGCGCTAAAGCTCTAGGGACCAGCCGCACAGGGGTTGATGTGCCGTGCAGTGCCAGGCAGTGCACGGGAAAGCGACGTCATAGTAGGTAACAATAGCAAGTGTCCCCCTCCCTTCGCAACTTACATTGAAATCCATGCAACGAAGATATCCGCCACAACTGCCGAAACCCTCCGAAAACAACCGAACCGAGCAGGGTGGTAAGTTTTCAGGTGGCTGACCGTGACCAGTTTCCAGACAACTTCCACTGTTCACTACGTGTATTATCGGGGTTTCGCGTGAATTAGGCATGTGAAAAGTTTTTTGCTGTGTAATGAATTCAGTGGGTGCGCTGTTGGATTCGCCGTTCACGCGGAAATCATTTGCAGAAAAACTTGAAATAAAGAAGTTATGTCGGCCAGTTCCTGAACTTAATTTTACGACAAGCTAAAAAAATAAGGAAGGCGAATTTAAACGATACTTCAGTAGGAAGATTTACGATGAAACGTCATGGATTTCCGGCTGTCCGACAAGAAATGCACTATTTTGTTTCCCGTGTGTATTGTTCCGTGGAGAGCCCTCCTGGAGTACGAAATGTGTTAAAGACTTAGGGCACTTAAAATAATATATTAAAAGACATTCTGAAAACAAAGCACATATCTCAAATGTACTTAATCTGGCAGATATTGGCACGGTCAACATAGCAACTCAGCTTGATACCGCTCATTGTTTATCTATACAAAAACATAATGAGCCGGTAGAAAAAAAACCGTTATATTTTATCAAAGATTATCGATTGTATTCGATTTTGCGGTGCTTTTGAACTGGCACTTAGAGGTCAGGACGAATCGGAAACATCAAACAACCCGGGAATATTTAGAGGTCTAATTGATTTAATTGGTAGCGTAGACTCTGCCACCAAAAATCACGTAGAAAGTTTTAAAGTTTTTAAGGGTACTTCAAGAACCATTAAAAATGAGTTGCTGGATTGTGTGTTGAAGGTCTGTCAGGAAGAAATTAAACATGAAATAGATTCAGCTAAATATGTCGCACTCATTGCCGATGATATAACAGACATTTCAGATCAAACTCAGACTGTTTTAGTTTTAAGGTACGAATATCTTACAAAAGTTTACGAAAGATTTTGGTGTTTTTTAAATCCACACGGTCAAGATGCCAAAGCTATTTCAGAAAGCATACTTAAAGAAATATGTCCGTTAATTGGCGAGAATAAGGATAAACTTATTGCTCAAAGTTACGATGGAGCGGCAGTCATGAGCGGAAAAATAAGCGGCGTACAAGCGAAAGTGAGATATGTTTTTAGTCATGCCCGCTTTACGCACTGCTACGCACATCAGTTGAATCTGATAATTAGTCAATGTGCGTCACAAAATAAATCCGCAAGAGTATTTTTCTCTAGTATCGAGGGCGTACTAACTTTTTTTTTTTTTTTCAAATTCTCCCAAACGTGTAGCTGTTTTCGAGGAGAAAGTGGCACTTAGGATCCCAAGGTCACGTCAAACAAGATGGAACTTTAAGTCTCTCATCATAAATATGGTTTACGAAAATAGGAATGCGTTAATTGAGTGTTTTGAAACGCTACAGGATGATCAGAGCAAAGAAACTGTATGTACAGCTCGTGGGTTTACTCATTTCCTTAAGGATAATGAATTCAATTTCTGGCTTTCGTTTTTTCATAGAATCATGCCTCATGTTGATATTTTATTTCAACAAGTACAGTCTCGTCAAGCAGATTCTTTAAGCATAAATAAGGGGGTGGAATGTTATGTGCAAGCTGTCCAAAATGTGAAAGATAGCATTGAAACCATTCACAGTGACGTTAAAGTTGAAGAAGTGACTGAAAGTGCACCCCTACGAAGCAAGCGTGAAGATGTTCGTACCGCTAACGCTAAAGAAGTTTGCGACGTAATTATTTCTCACATAAAAGACAGGTTTGAAAACTCTGAACACTATGATGCGGCTAAATTGATAGATGGGGGGAACTTCGCTGCGTATTCGTTTACATTTCCTGAGAAATTCTTAAATATTGCCGTTACAACCTATCCTGCATTAAATAAAAAAAGACTGAAAACCGAACTTTCCGTTTTGTATGAAAGACAAGATTTTCGGCAAATTCATGGCACCTCAGGCTTGTTGAATTTCATCATGAACAACAACATACAAGACACGTTTCAGGAAGTAACTATATTGCTTCGTATCCTACTTACGACGCCAATGACAACTGCTGAAGCAGAACCTTGTTTTTCGGCTTTAAAAAGGGTGAAGACTTTTTTAAGGAACACTATGTGTCAAGATCGCCTAAATGCATTGGCAATGCTATCAATAGAAAAAGAAATGATTAAAAATATTTCAGACTTCAACAACAGAGTAATTGAAAAGTTTGTAAACATGAAAAGTTGCCGTATGGAATTCATTTACAAGAAGTAAAATAACTAATGCAGTAACTTTTACAAAATAGCTCCAAACAGTTTCGCTCCTGGTAAATTAAACGCGAAAAAATTTGGCCATAACATAGTGACAATAAATTCATACGTTTTTAATTAACTAAATTGAAATCACCGGCCGTCAGCTATTTTAACTTATCACTTCCATTTGTGTTTTATTTTTTTTTTCGGCTAATGTGATTCCGGTACTGTGAAATTTTATATATACCGTATTGACGAACAAGCGATTTCTTAGTCTCTGTGTAAAAGTTATAAAAATAGCAACATCATCTGACTGCAATATCATGCGACTTTGCAACGTAACACAGCTTACGAGTATAATTTATTTGGAAACATGACGGTGATTACAAGGTAAGCAAGAAGTAATAGTTTATAATATTTGTTTGCATGCATGCTGTGGAGCTATGTTTGGTTTGTGATGGTCGGTGAACGTGTAGTGTGACTTCATTAGTAGATATGTAACCTTCTGTTGGAATTATGGCAGTGTGGCGAGCGGAAGCGGTTCTGTACACGTTTAGATGAGTATGAGTCGTTTTATACAGCATTTTTAGATTGATTAAAACTAAATAATTTCTGAATTAAAATCATTTTAAGTTAAGCTGTTATTAAGAGTGAATATTTACCAAATAATTACCGATACATAAAAAATACTACTTGTTATTGTTTCCCTAAACTGCAATGAAAATGTCTAAGTCACATAAAAAAACCTGATTTAACCGTGAACAGACTTTGAAAATTTTCTCATTGAACATTTATGTTTGAGGTTATATTGCCGTACGAATAGTCCAAGAAATTATAAAACTACAGATGACTCAATTTAATCACACAGAATATACATATTTGAGTTAACGTACAAAATAAATATTTAAATTTTCAAAATTATTTTTATTCTATGGCAGAAATTTAAGGAATTTAATTTAATTTTATATTTTCGTGTCAAAAATAAAAAAAAATTTAATTCAAAAGAAAATTATTTTACCACGAAACATACTTAAAAACCACTATTTTTTATTTTAAAACTAAAATTTTCCGCTTTTAGCTTAGGAAACGGTGAGTGCACACTGTGCTGTGTATTTACGCTGGGGTTAAACACTTTTACGTTTATGTCAAGCATTCAGAGAAAGGAAATTATTTTATTCGTACAAGGAAATTGATTGGTAAAGGTCGCGACTGTCAAGCAATCAGGTTGCTTGCTTTCCATCATGGCAATCCTTCTCGAATCCCGGTGGGGTCGCTCCTGATTTTCGCATGTGGAAATCTTACCGGAGTGATGGACGATGTTGCGCGGAGTCGGTGGTTTTTCTCTGGAATATTTCGCATACCCCACGCTTGTAGTCTGTCACGGCTCCATACCCACATCATTGGCGCCTTCCATCACGTTTAAATATCATAGCTGCTATAAAACACTGTGTAGTGTGTAAGTGCAGTTGTAAGAGATTCAACACTAATAGTTTTCAGTCTTTATCGTTCAAGGGTAGTTTTCTGCCAATAAATATCTGCCGAATAGTTATGAAAGTCATTTAATTATAGCTTTGTGATATATAAGTTGAAATGTTTTCATGTATTTTTTTTTCACAGCATATTTCACCTATAAAAATATTACAATTAATAAAAGCAATATATTAATATTTTTCATTTGGAAATTCCTTAAATGGCAACATTTTGCACATTAAAATTTAATTTTTCCCGGGGAGGACCCCAGGACCCCCCGTTTTTGGCTTGGGGAATGGGTATTTAAACTTTTTAAGGCACTGATTAGTGTTGCACTGAGTTAACTGGAGGCACCGGCCACCATTGGCTGTGGTGAAGTGAAGAGATATTAAGAACCGTGGTACACTGGTGGTGGTTGTTGGTGGTCGATGTTGGCAACAGTTGAAGGACAGGTTGCCAAATTCGTAAGGGCAGAACTGTATGTCAGTGGTTTGAGTCTGTGTTGCAGTGGCTAGTGTTGATCACGAAAGCATTTTAACTCCCATTTCCGGCGGTTGTCGGTGTTGGTGACGCAGTAAAGTTCAAAACATTGAACTTTTAAGTACAATCGACCAAGCAAATTGCAATATATGTATAAGTTATATTCAATGCTAACATAAGAACATAATTAAGCCGTTCGTTATTTCTAATTTCCTAAAATACAAAGCATAACACTGAAATTCAGATCCGAAATGTACTATCAAGTATAAACTTCAATTATTTCAGCCACTTATAGCCTATAACTACGTGACATACAATTGTCTATTGTGCCAGCCCACGCTTCGCACACCTACCATTAACAACAACACCAACAACACAACAACGCCGACAACCATCACCTGTGCCAGGGCCCTACAGCTCCAACCTGGTGACACGTGTTATCAGCCCGCAGTTGTTGCACGTCCTCGACCACCAGCTAGTATGCCGCAGCCATTGTTGGCGTACATGGAACACGGAAATAGATAAGCTCGGTACAATGCTGAGGGTCCATGTACTTCCTGTTAGGCCCAGGGCTGCCAGAGAATGGCATAGTTCCGTTAAATGTGCACTCCTAGCTGTCCGAACACAACACTGAAGTCTCACTCACAGATACACCAATTGCATAAACCAAAATCGGCCAGTATTAAAATGCGGGAAACAATTTTCGGAACTTAATTCTTCGAAACTGCAAGGAAAATTATTTCTGGTACATATTACAGTCAAACATCAGAAATTGCAAGGAAAATTATTTCTGGTACATATTACAGTAAAACATCAGTCGCGATTTTAAGCCATACTCTAAGAAGAGAGAGGGAAAAACCGGCATAGTACCGTAAAAACCCTCTCGACAGAATAGGAGTGTAACCACTCAGCAGTTACATGCATTAAAAATAAAAATGGCACTGGAAAAGTAGGAAGATCCAGGTTATTGGTAGAGTTGTGAAGTAAGAATGTGGCTGGGGGGGGACTGTCTTTATTTATTTTTTTTATTTTCCTTTACTTTCATTTATGAAGGGCGCTGGTTTTAACCAGGGCACTGTGGGCGAGCACAATGCACTGGTGGAGGACGAGGTTTTAAGGCGCCTCGTCCTCCCGTATCTCCAGTAGATACCTGAAACAAACTTAAAAAGACACAAATTAGTACACTTAACTAGCTCACAGGCAAGCCTGATGAGCTAACATTAAATTAAAATAAATACGTGACTAAATTAATACGTTTACATGGCTAAAATAATACGTTTTCGGGATTCGTGCTAAGCACAGAAAGATCTGTGCCAGCAGCTGCCCTCTGATTGGTTGTTAGTGATCCTGCCGGCCAATCACAGCTCCGGCCAATCACAGACCTCGGCCGTTCCGGACCTACAGAAAACACCACAGCTAACTTACAGCTAGCAATTACTATAATTAAACGTGTTAAATTGTGAGTGTATAGTATAATAATAATTAGCTAATTAAATAAAATATAGCAATGTAATTTCAACAGCAGTGCTGCCACGTGAGCCATAGGCTGTACAGTGTATATTATGCCATGTGCTGTGAAATACATGGTGCTTCGCAGTGTTGTTTTCGTGGAGAAACTCTTAATTTGCGTAAAAAGATGCGTGTTACCCCAGGTTTCCCTTGTACGTGTAACTTGTTATTGTTTTGTATATTTGTGCGGCTCCTGCCATGCATACTCAGGCCAGTACTGGGGCTGAAGGCTTCTAGACGAGCCCAAGCAGCATGACAGGCGGTGATGTCAGCCCTCGTCAGCACTGGCAAAGAACACCTAAGTGGTGTCAATTAATGGACATTCGCTCTCTCTTTTCAACACACGGTAACTGCCGTTAGCACTGTCCTTGTTTCGGCGCGCGCTGTTGCCAAAAGTCCTAAAAATTTTCACTTTATAACTTTGATTTTAAAAATTTTGCATATTGTACAGAATCGAAACACGCATCGGGTGATATGGTTGGTTCATCATTTACACCATTTTAAGGGGTTGCAAAAATTAAAAAACAAATATTTTGAACTTGGTACTGTTTTCATGCATCCTTAAATATATCACATCATAAGTTACGAATCAAAAGCAAAATCGTATCCAGATTTTTATGGTGTGTAATATCATATATCTGGACACCAACGAAAAAATCTGAAGGCTAAATTTTTTTTCGTTAGTTGTACAGAAATTTTTTTCTAACATTATATGCGTTTTCTAACAAACTGAAACATCAAAAAGTTGGTCAGTGAGAAAATTTTTTGCTATTCAAGTTAGATGGGGGATGAAAGCGAGAAAGTTGTTCGTAATGAACTGAATATATTTTTAAAAGCAACCCCATCTCAATAGCTTTAGCCGTTCTCTTGTTTATAGCTATGAAATGTGTGGTGTATTGTCATGTGCTCCCGCGCGCTCGCCCTACAAATTAGACAGCCGAGTGTCGCTCGGAGTGTTGTCGGAAGATAAAAACGTCCCGTTATCTTTGCTGACTATCACGTTATGTCTGGAATGGTTAATAAATAATATACAGGCTACCTTTAATCAGCAGTTTTCTTCGTCCCGTGTCCTAAACTGGTTCAGTAGTGAAACTACAGTGTCTCGCGGCTGAGCGGTTTGTCGTATATGTTGACTGATTTCAAATCAAAATTTCGTTTGTGTAATTTTTTGTTAACAAGTGTTTGTATGGAAGGCAAAACAGTAAAAAGTCGTAATATAGGTAGGCTACGAGAAAGGGAGCGAAATAGTGTACTGATCTTATTCTAGTATGTTTCACATGCTATTAACGCATTAAGGAAGCTGTAGAAGAAGAAATATGTTCCAAACAAACCATTTACGCTAGTAAGAAGAAACAATGGCAACACAGTACATCAAACAAACATGAAAAATTGAAATAATGAAGGAAAGACAAACAATAAATAATTCCAGTAAACAAATTTAAGGCAATGATCCTTCATTTCTACTACTTGTACGGCAAATATTTTAAAATTCCTAAATCAGAGAAAATATAAAAATAAAACTCTCATACAGTTTGTTTATAAGGTTTTACTACATTGTCTAATTTGTTTCCTTGACAAAAATATTTATCTGCTTTCGGTTAAGTTTTTGACTGAGGAAAATTCGTAATCACCTTCAACTTTATGTTTAAGTATTGAAAAACTACATAATATTCAGTAAAATGTTTTTTAAACACTACTGGTAAACATACTGCTTTGTATACGTTCTCGTTTAGATATAATTATCAAAGAAGTAGTGGAAATAAGTGATACGCCTAAGTTGACATCACGGCAGAACATCAATATGCTCTCTTTTGTTTTATAACCGAGCGTGGTGCAGCAGTGGTAAAACATTCGCCTCGCATTCGGGAGGACCTGGTTTCGATGCCCGGCTCCGACCACCCTGATTTCAGTTTTCCAATGTGTTTTCCGAAATCACTCTAGGCGAATGCTGGGATAGTTCCTTAACAAAGGCCATGGCCGACTCTTCTCCCCTTTCCCCCCGTTTATCACTACCAAGGCCTTGTACTGTTCGAGGGCACATAAAAACGTCCAAATAAATAAATATCCCCCCTCTCCCACTTCAAATGTATTCTTGGCAGACAAAAAGTGACAATATATAAGACATATTTTTCAGTTCTCATATGACATTGGTTTTGAATGATCAATCTCATAGTCATCAACTACTCCAACCATGTTTTTGTCTCCAGACAGATGCTACCAAAAGGAGAAAATCTTTCGTTTTGTCAGCAGTAGCTATAATGATTAAAACATACATTATAATTATTTCTTAATGAAGTGCTCGTTACAATTCATGTAGTGAATTAATATCAGTGGAGTATGTGGATTGTTTCTTATTTTAAAGTAATATAAAATGCCATTAGTTACACATTTTGAAGCGTGATGCCATACAAATGGTAATATCGACTAGAATAATAAAGAGTATAATATATTAAGGCTCAACATTCTGAAGTAGTTCACCTCCCGAACTTCGTAGCGTGGCTGCGATGTGGCAACAGCGCGCGCCATAATCTCTGTACTGCAATCTAAGGTTGGGACGCTCTAGGCGACCCGAGTTCTATCCCTGATGTTTGACCACTGGATTTACGCATGTAGGATCGTGTCGGACGATGTCGCAGTTCGGCGGGTTTTTTTTTTCGGGGATCTCCCATTTTCCCCACCCTTGCACTTCTCGGTACTCATCTCATTCACCCTTATAGACTCTGAATGTCTTTGACTATAATATCAGGGGCGTCATTTCAGGTTTTTCCAGGGGGGGGGGGGGGGCAAAATTTTGTTTTCTGACGACAGTGACCTTGTTGCATCTTTTTTATTAATTAAGCATGTATAAATTAGATACTTTAATAATAAAACTTCAGTTTTATGTCCTTAAGTTAGCGTTATTTACATTTAAAAATACAAAAAATACATTTATACACAAAATTTCCAAATCCAAGGGGGGCATTTGCCCCCCCCCCCCTGTAGCCCCAAATGACGCCCCTGTATAATATCCTTCAGTTCCGCAATAAACTAAGTAACAGTTTATTAAATACGTTATGTTAACATTTCCAGTATCTGTTTTTCTTGGAGTAGTTAGTGGTTAATGGGGTCGTTCTTTGCTGACTTGACGAATCCTGACTACAACTCTTTCTCTCACACCCGTGTACTTTGCTGCTCTTGCTGGTTGCTCTCTTAGAGGCTCAAGAATGTACTTGTCGTTTCTTCATCCCAACACTGAATAACGGTTTTTATTATTTCCCGCTCTCTGCTATGCATCTCCTTCCCGCGCCTCTGCAGGCTACCACCTTCACCTTACATTTTCGGGTATACACTGAGGGTCGATATTTTTCTAACAGATACTACACGGCTGTCGACTGTGTGTCATCTTATCTCCTCTTCTTCCCCTGTCCCGCTGTCCATTACCTACGCGTTGTGAGAAGCCAAGATAACTGCGCACTATAGTACGTGAGGACGCTGATATGAGATGTGAATATGTGATCCCAGCACTCATACTGAGAACGCCACTACAAGACTTCGCTGGTTGAGTGCTGCAGGGAAATATGTAACACAAACCAGAGGGCGACGGTCACTTTCGTTGGTGGAGGGCAAACCAGGGAATCTCCCGCGGTCCTGACGGGCCAATTCACCTGTTTATACTTGCCGGTGACAGTAAATCAAACTACTAATCATTATAAAATACTCCTGGGACGTAACTAGGATGTGGATGGAGGGCAGACGGCGGGGGAAAGAGGGCGTTAAACTGACAGGTATTTTTATTTTACTATTGATGTAAGGTGTCAGGAAGGCAAGGAAGGCAAGAAAAAAAAAAAGGGGCCGGGCAAGTTCTTGCCCCTGGCACAAACCAGCTTAGCTACATCTCTGGAATACTATGTCATACAAGTGGCTCATTAGCATTTGAAGATTATTGGCTTATGATCAAAATTTTAACATCAAAACTATGGACACATGAAATGTGCATTACAAAATGAGAACAATTTCTGTTACCGATACTCTTCGCACCGCTCTAAGTTAAGGGCACGGTCGACCACAATTTTCATCACCATTTTTTTATTTGTACCAGATATTTTTTTTTCTTATTTTAGACACAAAATGTGACTAAATTTGGCTCTTATAAAATTTTAATCTCTCATAGTTTTCGTGTAATGGCTTGTTAAAGTCATATTTTGCATATTTCCGTTTTAACGACTACACTAAAACCAACTGACAAACCAAACTCAACAAAATCACAGCGGATAAAGACATTGCAGGCTACAATGTCATGCTCATAAAAATAAAGAATAAAAATTATTTGAATTTTAAAAATGCTGAAACTGAAAATAAAAATTTAAAATATTCAATAATTTTTTTTTTATGTAAATAATTTTTATTCTTTACTTTTCATGAGCATGCCATTGTAGCCTGTAATGTATTTCTTCACTGTGATTTTATTGAGTTTGGTATATCAGTTGGTTTTAGTGTAGTCGTTAAAACAGAAACATGCAAAATACAACTTTAACAAGCCATTACGCGAAAAATATGAGAGATAAAAAAATTTCATAAGAGACAAATTTAGTCACATTTTGTGTCTAAAATAAGAAGAAAAAAAATGTGGTACAAATAAAAAATTTTAAAAATGGTGATGAAAATTGCAGTACACCGCATCCTTAAGGTCAGATCTTCAATTATGCAGTTATTGACGGTAAGGAGGCGTTAAGGAGGCATAAAAGAATGCATTATACGTCAAATGAGTTATCAATTATATTCTAGAGTGCATTTATCTTACTATCATTATAAATAAACTTAATTTATGCTTCATTCCTCTGAAATTTTTTTCTAGCAAATATTTTTTTATCCAAACCAGTTATACACTACAACAGTTCATGTGTAGGGGGCACCACTCGACTGCACTGGTACGGAAATATTTGACTGGTAGTCAGACGTATGTCAACACAAGTAAAGTAATGAGGCTTATGTACCTAATGTACGAACAGTATTGTAGCATGTTATGTCTATTCTTTTTGCACAAAACCACAAACTTATTCCCATTACATTAATCTACGAAAATAACATAGCCTACACTTGAAACTAGGTATCTATAATTACAGTATAAAAATACAGCACACTTATAATACAGACATAATTTTTTGGCCTCCTTAAAATGGCAAAAAAAAATGCTTTCAGACTTCTGTAACTACAAAAATACCACTCAGATTCGTATGACACATAACTATAGCCTGTGTTGGCTTTTACTACATACTATGGACCAATAAAATTGTAGGGTCACAACTTCAAGTCCTACAGAAAAAATACAGGATACTACGGAAATGTAAGGTAATTGGACTTTATGGCCATGTTCGATTTGGCCGTCTAAGGGCCCTTACCATGCTTCAAGCCCTTGGAAAGTGCATCACGGAAGTGACATTACACATGCCGCTGTTCGAATTCACAGTAGAGCTCATATGGACCCTAGAATGTCCCCTTCAGCCAAGGTAATGAGCCACTTACCCTTCTTGAGCCCTAGATTTGAATTCGCAAAATGCAACCTACTTCATGAAGGGAACAAGGACTTAGGGCTCAAGGGTACATTGCACTGACTTCGAACACGGCCTGTGTCTCGTTGACAGCAAGGTCATTAGAGATAGTACTACAAGAACATTGCACATCAGTTACGCGTGTTGTGAATAAAGGCATTGTTATTATTAGAAAAACTGAGAGCACATATTAAAATTATGTCTAGGCCCATCTCAGAAATATTGTTTTCAATTTGTATTACATTTACATCACACAAAGGGGCCCCAAGGACATGTTTCTTTAATGAAATTCATTCAGTTTGAAAAAGTTGACACTATTAGATGGAAAACAAGTCTATCTGTAGTAATGGTCTCAAAATTATTACAGTACTACTTCTTAAAACTCTTGTTGCTCAAGTTAAGTGCACATAACTATCAGAACGGCTTATGACAGAAACCAAACCATTTCATAAAGGATTTCATTATGATATTCTCAGTTTCAAGTGAAATGATTCGTAACAAGTATATTGGTACGGTCCGCAGAACTTTAAATGGAGTGAGTGAGTGAGAGATTTTGATCAGCGCTTAACATTGAGGCCTTTAGCGCTGGTGCGGGGGGGGGGGGGGAAACATGATGTGAAAATGGAGCAGCGCCGGAATGAAGGGGTGGGGGAAACGGGAGATCCCCAGAAAATCTGCCGACAAACTGCATCGTCCGGCGCGATTCCCACATGCGAAAATCCGGGAACCGACCCTGCCGGGAATTGAACCCGTATCGCCATGGTGGGAGGCGAATGGTTTAACCATTCGGCCACCACAGCCCCAACTTTAAATGGAGCACACAGAATAAAACACCAGTATTGTACTACAACTCCTGTTAGTTAACAAGTGTCTAATCAGTACCTTTATGTTTTCCAACGACTGCTGTATATTTTGAAATATTTATTCCCCACAGACCCCAACTGAAGCAGTGAACAAGCAGCATGGCTGTTCCTGTACGAAGCTGCTGCTTCTTCTTCAACCTGAGGCAAGGTTCCATGTTGATAGCAGTCATTGAGCTGGTAAGTGGTGTAGTAACTTAACCTTGCGCTGGTTCTCAGTTAAAACACTGAATGTGCTACCCGGGCTGGTGCAAGTTAATTTGGTGCCTCCTATTTTTTCTTCTTTTCTCTTAACCTTAAAATCCTCTTTGATTACCCTTGCTTTTTTTTTAATAGTTAAATCTACTAAAGAAGTTTTTTAATTTAGCATATGGTTACAAATTTTTTGTAAGCCTCCGTCCATACATGAAAAATAACGCCATCAAAAATTGATAATACGAAATAAGCTCCAGCAAGTTTTGATAGATGAAGACCAGTTACATCAAAATATGCATCAGCCATTTTCAAATTCATTTTCTTTACCCCCACTGCCCTGGACCATCAAACCAACAGTTCAAACTCGTTTGACAACACTGTTCGACCGGAAGATAAAACACCTAATTTGGGCTTTCGACAATTAGTTGTTTTCTAACTACAGTAAATCATCTTTATAGTGAACCACTTCACAACTAAAACCTCTATATGACCAATTTTGTGTTTGGTCTGGTCCAAACTGTATATAAGCACAGCATTTTGCACTCCTTATAACAAACTAATTCTTCCTCTTTGACACAAACCCCTTTATAGTAAAAACACTGGGAAGTGTTTTTTTTTATCAAAAATATTTTAAAGTTTGTCTTGTTTTACTGACCAGTAATTACAACTTTAAAAAAAAAAAACTTGTACTTTACGCATTTAAAAAACAAAACAGAAACGAAAATTACAAAATCCAGGTTATAAATATTGCAAAAAGTATATTTTTCATAATAAGAGTGATAACCATGAAAGACGTTGTACATTGAAAAACTTTGCAGAACACGACTTAGTCAGTTGTTTGAAACTGTTATAAACTCATTGTCACAAAGTACTTGCAAAATAACCCACTGCACACTTTCTATATTTCAGTCATGGCTTGCTCAAGTCCGCACACGAAAATGACTGCAGTCTAGTCTCTGCTCACACCATACCATCACTGTCACAGTTGCCAACCTATACACTAGACAACCAGGTTCAGCTAACATGGCTACACAACTACCGAGCCTACTTACTTTGTATAACACTCCTCCCTCTTAAATCGTTGCCAATATAAGATACACGTAGTCTTCATGAACACTGGAGCACGTGGACTTTCAAATGTTCTGGCCATACTCTTGTCCGGGTCGGAAATATCCACCTTGCTTTCTGTGGTTGGCCTTGAAGCCATGGGGCATGATCCAAATGCTTTGCCGATATTCTTTGGCAAGAAGTGTGAAGTATTATTAATGGCTCGTCTGGCAATAACCTGCACACCAGTCGATCCCTCAACATACGCTTCAAATTGGGGAAGTTACAATGGGTACTTAAGTGCCATAATTCTGCCAAGTATGATGCAGTGGTTTTCCTTTCTTGCTGGCCTCATTTCAGAAATTTCTGTGTTTCCACAATTTCACCGTTTGAGGCTCAAAGTGTTCCGTGAGCTTGAGAAATACCTTTGTTAAAGTGAAATGTTTTATTTATGTGCAACCATTTAATTGGTGAATATTACACATTTTGGAATTAAACATGACACAAACTACATCAGCAATGTTTTTCATAGCATTCTGAACGTAAGGTTACATATTTTCACACTTTTGAATTGAATTATATTTACACTACTAATTATATTAATACATTAGTTAATAAACCTTTTACAAAAAAAATTCACTTACCTTAGTGTTATGGTCAAATGTTCCTGTACCATTCAAAACATACGGAAACATCTCTTGCTCCAACCAGTAATAATGAAAGAATTGCAGGGGGTCATTCTCCAAATCACTGTGCAGGTGATGGAATTCTCACATTGCTGTCCTTTTACCTAGCATTGGGTTCAAACATCACAGACAACTTTTTTGAGTTTTCATCCTACATCACATCAGGGAGACATTGTCCAACAACAAACTTTCATCCTCACTACACATTTCAATCACTCTCTCTAGTGTTTTGGTCATTGCTCCAGCGTTTACACTCCCAGATATCAAACTGACTGTTGTGCGAAGTCACGTGCAGTGGAAGAACACAGTAGTGCAAGTTGAAAGATTCAATTTGTCTGTAGTCGCGAGCTCCTGTAGTAACATGTTGTGTCGTCCAGTGAACGACCAGCCTAAAACATAATATTGCTGTGAAAAAGGTACGAACCTACTTAATGTGTAAAAAAATGGCTTTGACTATCAAATAGTTTATTTAAATCTACCCAAAGTACTGTGAGGCTATACTTGCAAAATGTATTTGCAATTGCTTTTTCAATATACATAAATTAATTTTTTTGGAAATGTAGTGTAATAATAAATCAAAAAAATTACTGTAATTGTGCGGCTTTTATGATGTATGTACAAGCTGTGAAAACTTACTCAATTACAGAAAGGAGTTAACTGACACAAAAATGCCTATTATGCCAAGTGCTATTTTAAGACATCTTCAATACATAAGAAAAAGCAACGTCTAATTTTAAATACTGAAATTTTTGTCACTTTTATTTGTAAATATCCATAAGTTTTTGTAAAATACTGTAACTGTTACTAAAATTATCTAAAAACAAATTAAGACAATACATTTCATTTACCTTCATTAAATTTTCTGAAAATATTTGGTTTACTTTATTTTTACATTAAAAATTATCTAGAATTTTTTTGCAAAAACCACATGATCAAAACACATATACAGTATCTACAAGTTGAACATTATTTGGTAGATATAGCCAACACCCTTAACAGTTTGGTAGATTATAAATTCCTCACCATTAATAATTTGAATAGAAATGTCTTCATGCTGTAAACAAAAAAAGATACGAACAAGAATATACACTGTAGATATATGTAAAGCAACCGTTTTTGTTAGCTGAATATCTTAATGTACATAGCTATATTCAATCACATAAAGTTTAATGAACTTCAAAAAAAAAAATTGCATTCAAAGAATTGTTACATTTGTAACCAGCATAGGTATTTTTTTTTGCAAAAGAATTTGGTTTCAATTAATTAAATAAGTTTTTTATATTTTCGATAGGGATAGAATCATTTACTATCTTATCTTAACTAATCTAATAATTACTTATTACAATGACCTATTAACACTTTCAAGCCAATTAAATAAATGCATAGAAAAATTTACTGATTTAGGTAGTTTAGATAACAGGCTTGATGCCTACATAAGGGTTACAGAACAGAGGGAATGAAGTGTGTTGCTTGTGTGCACAGCTGCTATCTGCCATTGCCTTGTTCCTGCTGCTGCTGGGGTCTGCACATGCCCAGGAGATGGCAGTCATGCTCGAGGCAGACATAGAAGAGAGTGAACAGAATGAGCACATGTTTGTGTTCTCTGAAAAAGACCACGCGATGATGGGGCTGCAGCCACACCACTTCAACAACCAAATACGGCTGCATAAGGCCCAGCACCTGGCCCTGGGTCTGTACTGCTTTCCTCCCATTCTGCCCTTCTGTGAGAAATAAGCTTACACCTCTGTGGCAAAGTTTGTTAACATGCACTGGTGTAAGATTCATGGTTCTGGATTTGAATCCAACAAGAACAACGCCTATGAGACTTGGTTTATGTACAATTAAGAATCAGTTTGTAAAGACGGAAGGCTAGTAAACAAAATTTAAATTTTATAAAAATCACGAACATTAAAAAATGTACAGTCCAATACTTGAAGTAACACACATGTGCACACACACGCAGACATAAAGAAACACACAAACACAGTCAGACGATGCTCCGTTGCTCACAATCAAGAGCACAACCAAAACATTACACTGGCTTTGCCAGGCAACATGTGATACTGTATTTCAAACTAGTTCAGTCAACAAAAAGTTAAAATTGTGCATTACATTGAAAAAATATTCCTGGATTATTTCATTACTTGTGTGTGGGTCTGTTTACAAAAATGAAATGGTCTGTGAGTACTTAGGTTCTCAAATATTTGTTTTTAACATTTAGCGTGCATTCAGAGGTGGTTCATACTCACTTTATAACATGCCTCCCTTCCTTCAACCCAGTTAACAAAAATCCATAAATTCAGAGCAATCATGAAACCTTTCTTTAATTTAAATAAGTTTATAACAGAAAGGAAATGACAGTTCGTAGTTTTCTATACCTGTATTACTGAGCTAGGTGTCACAGTAGTAAAACATTACTCACAGTATCATGTATTGGATGTTGGATGCTGGGAAAATCAAAATTCAAAATGTCCATCCTACCTCAGGCAGGGTTACCATGCATGAGAGAAGTCTGGGGTACAGTAGAGCTTGCAGTTTTATCATCACCTAAAGAATGGAAGAGATGAAATAGGGGTGGAGCAGTGATGAAATTTAAGGGCAGGGGCATGGAAGTACCGAGACAAAATTCCACTGACCAAATGGTAACATCCGCTATTTCTACCACATGAGAATACTGTCACAATTCCACTAGGAATTGAATCCCGATTGTAATGCTGGAAGGTGAGTGGTCAAACCTCTACACTACTATGGCCCTTTGTTTGACTTAGTAATGAACCTAATAAATATCTACAGTTGCTGATAAACTTAGTAGAACAGCTAAACTGAATATGGCTGGGCTGAATTTGGCAGGAGAACTGGCCTCACTCGAGAAGTTTCAAATATTTGCTGACAATTGCACACATTTTCGGGGGAAAAAAACATGATGATATCCACGAGTGACAGAACAATATATATGGAGAAGGCTTACGCAACTAGGTTAACAAATTACATAGGTAGAAAGAGGGTTGAGCTACTCACAGGCTGGTACTTCGTGAAAAGAACACAAACAAAAAGGATGGACTTGGCCAGATGAAGTTTACTGCGCCAGCGAAATGTTGCACAACTGCGCAAATATGTGTTCGTCCTTTTATATGTGTGAAAATATCACAAGTACCAACCAGCCTGTGAGTATCTCAACCCTCTTTCTATTTATAATTGGTTAACCATGATTATATCTACATTAAAATTTGTGGGAAATAGGCCACTAGGCTACTAGTTACAACTTAATGTTGGATAGAAAGGGGCATAAGTACTCACAGGCTGGGCAATATATTTTTTCTCACGGAAGCACAAGAACAGCGTTTTGCTGGCCAAGCAAGCTTCCTCAGGCGAAGAGTGCTTTAAAACTTATAGTACAACAATGAAGGGCTACGTAAAAACATCTACTGTAAAACAATTATATTCTGGAATTTTAATGATGTACTCATTTAGCATACAGAAAGATTATTAATGTTCTGACAAATGTTATAGTTGCAGTTCATCTGAAGACAAGAACATGAATAATGAACATGTACGATGAATCCCATCTTAGGTCACTTTATGCACTCCTACCTGAATACAAAAATTATTAAAACAAATTCAAGAAGCATAGAAAAAGCCAATAAAATTCAGCATAAAACAATGGTCTGCTGAGAAAAGCACATCTGGCAATACAAGTTAGATTTTCGTTACTTGTAATGTATCTGGTTACAGAACTTCCATAGAAATTTTACCATGGTTGAAACAACATCAAAAGTCACCTTTATTGTGGTGGTACCGTCCCTTCTCTTTACCTTACCACGTGCTTCCGGAAATAGTAATAGCAGCAGAGCGTCTCTCTCCTCATTTAGGGAGTCGTGGGTTCGTAGTGCAAATGAAAACGCGTGCTATTCCAGTGAATAATTGTGACAGCTTTTATTTATTATCAGCTTTTGCAATACCGTGGTAATACAGAAAAAAGTCCTCGCGTGGCAGTTGAGCGGGAAATACTACATCAAGTCCTGCGTGGTGTCTCTGCATAAATCAAGAATAGTAATTAATAAAAATTAGTTAGGCACAACTTGAAAGAGCTCCCGATCGCTTTTGCGGTGCTTCGAGCGAGATAAGAAGAAAAATAAACTTTCAGTACAGCACATTCAATACTAATTCGCGGCCACGTGGCATCCGTCGAGGATATGGCAGCCCCTCGCTCTCGGAATCAACGCCTTAAGCGCACCAAATATGAATCTCGGCCACGTTGCCAATAATTAGTGTTTGCACACTACAGCCGACGTTTTTGTCTTCCAACCTCTCGTGGAGACATCGCCCTACGCACGCACTTCCATCTTCAAAAGACCCCTCGCGGCACAGCACGAGAGGTGCACATGTACTCACTTGCAGATCAGACACAGCAATGGCCAAGAGCGTGGGTGCGCTATCCCAGCGTCACCACCCCCCACTCCAAGAGCTTCGGGAACTCTTTTGACTTATTAATAATTTATTTGTGCTTACAGAACATAGGGAAGATTACACAACTGCCGGACATCACGAATTTAAAGGCCCCTACTATTTACACAAAATGGCAAATTACTTGACGTTACAATAATTATATGAAACTAATTGGCGTGTGATGCAGAGTGATACAAATTTCCGAGGCCAGCCATCTTTTTCTTTAAGTGCATCACCACCCCCCAACCAACTCTCGCCTGCGCCGATCCTTCGCGCCTCCAATTGCCTGAGTACCAGCAAGAGCTTACTGAAATCGAAAATCGCGAATAACATCTTAACCCGCCGAGCTACGGCAAAAACTTACAGACAAAAAATGCGGGATTTAAACTGACGATTAAAATGAGACCTCAAACGTATTTCTGGGATAAAATTGAAGTCTTAGCCCGATAACTGACCTCGTGGTTAGTAATAAATAATTAATAATGGATATCACCTCGCGTGCCAAGAAACCTTTTAAATTGTTACCACACATTACTAATATTGGTTTGCTAGTATGATCATATAGTAAAGAGCAGCAAAATAAGGTTGGTTGTCCCAATTGGAATTAAGACTGCCACGCTTGGAGTTAAAACAAAACAGTAAATAATTATAATTACTACTAATGAATTTTGTTCCTGTATTCTTCTTTCTTCAGCGGAGGGCCTTTCTTAGATCCACAAGTCTATATTCCTCCTTGTCTGATTTCATATTTAAAAATTAGAGATAAATATGACACGTTTAACAAACAAGAACTTCCACGTACTTATGGTTACACATACTGGCTTATTTCTTGAAGAAAACACAAATAAACACTTCAGGTTGCACTGATTCAGGGCAAAATTATCTCTGTTAAGCCAGGCAACGGTAGTCGATGATGTAATTGATCCTCACTGGGGTTGTTACCTTATACACATAGGCTGGTTAAACTACAAGGCCTCAATATTTCAGGGGAGCTCAATCTTATTTACTGGCATATTCGCCTGGTCACCTTAAGTTCCACCGTATTAAAAGAGAAATTTAATCATAAAATTAGCAGTAAAAAAACTCGCAAAACAAATACAATAAAACAAAATAGGTCTGGTAAGGCCAGTTATTTCACATTATTTTAACTAAATATTTTTTGCTTACTGACAAGTTTCCAGTGTTTGTAAACATCAAACTGTGTAAGAGAATTATGTACATTTTAATTTCTATAGCAAGGAGACCCTCATGAATGCTGTCTGTTTCAGTGATGATTGTTGGGCTGTATACGGGTATTGCACTAGTGACAATCCACCTCATCAGCTGTGTTCTCCTGCTGTACGGAGCCATCATGGTATGCTGCAACTGAACTTCAATTTAAGTTCTAAACAGTTGTAATGTTGTGCAATTATTATGAACAATATACAACATTACTAACACTGAAGAAACTGATTTATAACAAAACATTGTACATCACATATATATGTATAGCCTGCTTCTGTCTAGCTGGTAGCCCTGTCCAGTTAGAAACACAACTAGCATCAACAAAATATTGAATTAATTTACTTAGTACAGCATCAGAAGAACATAAAAGAGTACCTGCAAAAAAAAAAATATTGTTTTTGCAGGTACTCTTTTATGTTCTTCTGATGCTGTTGTATTTAGCTTGTTGGGACGAAGTACTAAACTTAAAGTATTTGTATCTACTCTTGAAAAATAAAACTTTCTAACTATACTTTGTTGAAGACCAGAACTGTGCAAAGCGTACCACAGGATTTCTAGCAACCTGTGGTCAATTACATATTTTGTATTTTGTGCAAGCCCAATAGACATTTCGTGTTTGGACAACTCAAATAGGATCCCGCTAACTTAATGTACGGTAGACAATAACTTCACAACAGCACATTTTGGCATTATAAAGGTGAAATAACATGAAAACAAAATTACAATTTCTTTTTATTATTATTTAAAATTTATTTGCTCTGGGGTAGGTAGCACTCATGCAAATAAGTTCATGGTGAAAAAATGTACATGAAAATCCAGAAATTTACATAAACTGTATATGTAAGCCTCCATACTCTTTCTACCTTGAAACTCGTACATGGAGATACTGTCTTTATAGAATGAGTTTTTAAATGCATGTAGGAGTTTTATGAAAAATTTTTGAGCTGAGATAATGATAAAATAACTCTATAAAATGTCACTTTACGGATTAACTGTACACAAATAACTAATTATGTTTAATTATAGGTTATTCCACTTAATCAAAAAAAATCATTGGAGAAATATTGCATGCTAACCAGCTTGAAAGTGATTATATGTCTGATGACTGCTCTGCTTTTTTTTTGAAAACCAAGTGCAATACAAGAGATAATTTGTGTGTTTTCAGCAAATCCGGCAGTTCCTGCTACCATGGATCAGCATAGTACTCATCAGCTTGGCATTCTCCCTCACAGGCCTGCTGGTGTCCATGTTGCTGAGGCGAGGCACCATCTCCATCCTTCTCGTAACTGCTCTCGGCATGCAGATACGTGAGTCAGCTACTACCTATCACACACCACACAAACACAAATAGTAGTGCTTGTAACAAGTTCTGTTCATTCACTTCTTCTAGTGACCCTGACAGCAAATTAGTTCGTTTTCGACATTCCACGCTCTTAAGATGCATACATGCCAATTGTATTAACTAAATAATTTTGCTACATTTCACAAATTGGTACAGGTAAAACATTTCCATGTCACAGTTGTTACAATATGCAATGCCAAAACATGAAAAAAAATATTTTAATCACCCAAAACACTACAAATAACA
This sequence comes from Medauroidea extradentata, assembly GCA_003012365.1. Taxonomy (NCBI): domain Eukaryota; kingdom Metazoa; phylum Arthropoda; class Insecta; order Phasmatodea; family Phasmatidae; genus Medauroidea; species Medauroidea extradentata. The sequence goes on from PNEQ01004850.1 coordinate 27,853, forward strand.
TCTCTTTCTAATATACAATGAAGTTGTTCATTGGGTAAACTTAAAATCTCATGAAATAAACACTTGCAAATTGCACTCTCATCTTCCAGCTCCAGTACAGGAGTATTAAGGATTTAAAACTCAGAACTTGTGAGATGGGGGAAGTCACCATTATGTATTCAATGCTATTATTCTTGAAAACTCCTCAAGCAACAAGACAATTCTGACCCATCCAACTACGTAAGAATAGCGTAAATTACATTTGTCATTTTCTGTATTTTTCATCCTATTTGTCAACAATTTTACAACACTTTATATATTCTGGTTTTGTTATCATACAAGGTACACGAATCATTACACATAGCCCATAACTGGGAAGACAGGTAATTAATTTAATTTTTAGGATTTTTTTTAACCTTTAAACTGCTTTCCTCAGCAATTTCATTCATGCAAATACAATATTGTTGGTTGGAGGGGTCGAAAAAACATACTCAAAGTAAACAATCTCTCGTCCTCGACAGAGGTTTATACTGTCATATTTTAGGATACGGCTACATGCCGCTTACAGAAACAGCCTTGAATGCATGTTACTAGAAAATGCCGCAGCATCACAGAAAAACCACTAGACTTCAGGGAGGCATGCCACTCATGTCTCAGTTTATAATCCTCGCATTCCAATAGCAACAGGCAAGGTCAGTCAAATAAGGACAGAGTGTGCAGAGAATTACAAGGACACGGAGGATGCCAGCAGTTACATATTAGTTTTTGTGACCTTTGAAGCACCTGCCACACTACTGTGTAGCGATAATAATAACGAAAAGCGACAAGAACTACATCTATGCCAAAATTAATTGTCAATAAAAGTCACTTCATATAGATCCTTAAGTGCCCTCACTTATATCAGCATACAAAGCATGTACTAGGGGTGTGTTACGTTTGTCGATATATGACCAGATATGCTATTTTGTGCGATACAAAGTAGAAAGTACTGTAAAATTATTTTTTACACTGAAATTCCCTAAATGATCATTGCAATGGTTGATTTATTCTGTGTAGTTGCTCCCATTTGTACTATTCAGTCAAGAATTCCTTGCATGTATTTTTCTACTATGCAATAGCAGCATTATGGGCATACAGCTCATGAAAACTTTATTGCATTTAAAAGTTAAAGCAGGCATAATATTTATTATTATTAAAATGTATATTATTTTATGCAACATATACAGTAATGTAATTGTAGTACATTACACGAAACAATATTTTATGTTTAATCTTGACTTTTCACAACCAAAAACTTTATACAATTTTTTTATATTTATACTAGCAGTCCCCCGCGGCTTTGCTCGCGAGTATTATTCGTAACTGATAATATTTACTTTAATTTGAGAACCTCTTTGTACACAAGATTGGTACTTCAGTCATCAAGTGTTAAAATGTCCAAGAGGCTAGTTGAACTAATTCTAGAGCAGGATAAGTAGCTATAGCTGTCCACGCGAAAAGCAGTCTTAAGTTTGTCCCTGTCATTAACAGCGACTTCGCCTGGGTCTTATTTATAGCCCTGCCAATTTGTGGTTGTGGGGTAACTACAGACACCTAAGGTAAGAGGTTAATCAAATGAGAAACATCTGTTTACCCTGTGCACAACCATTAGTGAGGGTACCCTCAATTATATATTTTCAAAATATTCACTTTAACTTTATTGACATTACAAAGTTTCAGAGGGTAAAGGTTTCGCGGAAACGTATTTGGTGCCCCAAACCTGAGATTAGTGAGATGATATATCGTCGGTTTACTGCCAAAAGTGACAAAGTCAAAATGAGATAAAATTATAAAAATGCTAGGAATATGTATATGTTGT
>PNEQ01004850.1:30689-43088 GCA_003012365.1 Medauroidea extradentata
TCAATTATATATTTTCAAAATATTCACTTTAACTTTATTGACATTACAAAGTTTCAGAGGGTAAAGGTTTCGCGGAAACGTATTTGGTGCCCCAAACCTGAGATTAGTGAGATGATATATCGTCGGTTTACTGCCAAAAGTGACAAAGTCAAAATGAGATAAAATTATAAAAATGCTAGGAATATGTATATGTTGTTCATGAACAATTGCCCAAGTTTAAAGTCTATTCGTCGTTTCGTACTGTTGTGTCACAGTATAGTAACATACCACATTTTTGTTAATATCTACAATTTAATACCGTTTTTAAACGAAATAGCATTTATGACTTAATCACTTTTGGCAGTATACCGATGATATGTCAGCTGATATTGTAGAGGAACCTAAGTGGAAAGCAAACTGCAATTTTACCCCTTTTAAAGACTACATGTAAATTGCACTAATTCGATCTGCCTTGTAGTTTTTATGTGTCAGAATTGAACGTTCGCACGCAACTTTTAACGGAATTCGAGCACAGAACCTCCCGGAATTTAGACCTGAGTAACAAACAACTGCGTCACGAAACGTCGAAATAATTAATGAAAATAAAATTTATTTTAAAAAAATAAAATATCTGTGTCCTGGGCTCATAGAGGTTGTACAACACCACGTCGCGATAGGTTACTGTTGAGTGAAACTACTGTATAGGTTGTTTCTCGCTGCTCGTTCCTGCTTTTCGGATCGTCTGCCTTGAATATTGACCAACTTAGTTTTATTCTTAATAATCACGTTTCTTATAAAGAAAAAAAATTACATACATATTTTTTTTTAATATTTACGTAAGCATCACTCTGACGCGAACAACATCTCAATATCGCTACTCGTTAGATAGATATCGTGGATTGATGGAAAACAAATTTTGTGCTTTTTCACCCTTTTGGGTGTCAAATTTCGAAATATTTTGAATTTACATCTTAAGACATTTGTATAAGTATCCAACTGAAGTGTAAATCACATAGCTAGCCCGTTCAGTCGAATCAAAATCGGTCATTCACTAAAAAAAACACGTATCACCCCTGTAGAGTATTGAGAAATGGAATTTCGAAAAATCTGAAAACCGTTTTGCGATAACTTCTGTAATCATCATCTTGAAGCAAAAATTAATTGTATATCTCGACGGGTTCGATAGATATAGAGGATTTATCGAAAACACGTTCAAGGTCTTTTCACCACTTAAGAGAGTAAATTTCAAAAAACCCTTGAATCACATTTTAGAATACTTTATTGGTATCTCGTGGACGTAAAAAACACAACATTAGCCCGCTGGGTTCAAGATATATCGACGATTAATTGAAAACGCTTTTCACCACTTTTCACCCCTTTTCACGTCCTTAGGTGGCAAATTTCGAAAATTCCTGAAAATACTTTTTAGGTATCTGAGTAAGCATCAATCCTAAACAAAAATCACGTCGCTATATAAAAATTTATGAGATCGATATATATCGAATGTGAGTCGAAAACTCATATTACCCCTTTTTTAACCAGTTTAGGGCCGAATTCAGAAAATATATTTTAAATGGTACTTGGGATATTTACAAAAGCACCAATTTAAAGCAAAGAGCACTTCGATATCTCGATTGATTCTATAGATATGGAAGGACAATCAAAAACACATTTCACGTATTTTCACCCCTTTAAATAAAGAATTTCGAAATGTCTTTGAGTCCTGTCATAGACATTTGTAAAAGTAACCAATTAAAGTTAAAATCATGACGATAGTCAATTGTGTTTCAAAGATATAGACGATTCATTAAAAACACATTTTGCCCCTTTTTACTGCCTGGGGGTCGAATTTAAAAAAAACCTTAAACAACTTTTTGGGTATTTACGTAAGCAATATTTTGAAGTGAATATCAACTCTCTATCCCGAAGAGTTCGATAGATATCGATGGTTGATTGGATACACATTTAAGGTCTTTTCAGCACCTTAAATGTTGAACTTCGAAAAATTACAAAAATTGGCTAATATGCATTTTTACGAGTGTCCTACTAAAGTAAAAATCACTATGATTGGCTGTCGGGTTCGATCTCTATCGACGTTTCTTCGTAAACACATTTCACCCATTTTCACCCCCTTAGAGGTTAAATTTTGAAAAATCCCTTCTTAGTGCTCGCCTACGACCTGAAGGGAACCCCCACAAAAAATTTCACGATTCTAGGTCCAGTGGTTTGGGCTGCAGTTTTATATGTCAGTCAGTCAGTCAATCAGTCAGCTTTCATTTTTTGAATGGAAATTTAAGTTGTTCAGCTTTTAATTTAACTTTTGGACTGTCAAAGACATATTATGAATACATGCTCTGTAGGGTAAAATTAAGAACAGACCTAATTTTTGTAACATGCAAAATTTAATACCATCAATTGCCATTTCTGAGTCAGAAGTTCTGTAACTGCTCACTTTGTTAAGATCACCACGTATCAGAGGGACAAATATTTGTAATGAAATGTATAATCGACCACATAATTTATTTTAAGCATTTCAAATTTTGTAAAATGCATTGCATCTGACATGATGTATTAACATTATACCTCAGTTCATAATGTATGAGAACAGAACTTGAGAACTTGTGCTTTGCAATTGTTACACAAAAAGGGGGTAACTAAATGTTGTCATAAATGTACAGAGTATTGTGTAACAAATATGCCACATGTGGATTCAAATAGCTATATCTGAAATTTTATTGTTGTTAGTGTAGTACGGGAAATACTAAGATTATAACCCTTACCAGTTCGCCTTTATAAGGGACTTTATTGATAAGAGCAAAGTTCACTCTCTGAAACAGAGGTGTAACCTCAATTAGCTGTATAAATACACGAGACATGATTTCCTTTAGCTGCCAGTCATTATATCCTCTCCTTCACAGTCCACCAGGATAATTTTTGCTAGCTGGTTCATGCTCTCGCTCGCTCACTCTTTCACTCTATCTCTCTCTTGCTCACTCTCTCTCATTCTATCTCTCTCTTGCTAACTCTCTCACTCTATCTCTCTCTTGCTCACTCTCTCTCACTCTATCTCTCTTGCTCAATCTCTCTCACTCACCCACGACCAGAGAAGACCAGTGTGAGCAACTTCGTGATGCTACTACACCTACTCTAATTTTCATAGACACAGCTGATATATAGGGTTAACGTCAATGGTAAAATAGTTTAAATGATCACATACAGTATTTTAATGCACATATAATCATGGTGACACATTGTTGTTCCTGATTGGACGGTAAGCAAATTTTTTTCCATGAAAGAAAATTTAGCACGAACACAAATTTAGACTACATAATATTTATATTTATTTGCTACGTGTTTGAACATACTTTACTGTACATTGAATAGCAATAAAATTTACTTTATAAAAAAAAACACCTCTTTTGTAACATTATTATTTAATTCAAATTTACTGTGAATTCTAAAATATCATAGGCAACTACTATAAGTTTGTTCAAAATATCTACTAAATATGTGATTAAATACTTTTTATTACCTACATAACTGTGTGCATGCAGCCATAACACAAAAACCTGACCTCAACCTATTTCAAATTGACAGCCTATATAGATAGTATGTTTGCCTGATTTTTATTTTTCTCTTCCAAGAAACATTCCTAGCAGGTCTTGTCGACCTTTACACCATACCGACTTCCTGTACAAACAGGGTCTCTGTAATCCTGTTTGCAGACACTCTTCTCACAAGAGCAGTGTCAAAATTGGGCAACTTGTACTTTACAGACTGTGTTATTTGTTCACGCTACGAACACAAGATGTAAATAATTTTCTTGTGTATATCTTGTTGGCAGGGTTGTTCTCATGGCTAGTAGTGTACAGTTACTATCGGCATCTGTACGAGGCTCAGAGCACCACGTGTGCCATGATGATCCAGCAGGACACGAAGTCAATTGGCAATGGTTACATGAACTTTCCACACTACTACAAGCCAGCTGAAGTGTAAACTATTGATGTCCGCACATCAAAGACTTCTGTGTTCAGCACCGGGAATGACTGCAACCCAAGAGTGCCAGTCTATGAGGACTGCTATTCGCAGAGTCCTCACGAAATTGTTTGTTGTTGTTGAGAATTATTACATAGCGATGACGAGTATCCACGTTTCAGTAGACAAGTATGTCGCAGGGCACACTTGCAAACTAAAAACTCTGGTAGAAAGTAATAAGCAACAGAGTAATTTTCTAAAAGATTATATAAATGACAAAAGATTACAGAAATGCATTTACATTTGTAAAATCTATTTGACAGAACTTTTTTTACATGTCTGGACATTACTAAACCAGTCAACATTTCACTATCTTGAAAAAATAATGTATTTATGGATAAAAATACAGAGAAAACAGCTGATTTGTTAATGTTGCACAAAAAAACAAATAGGGTAAATGCATACTGTACTGCTTAAAATGATCCCTGACTAACTTCAAAATTCTGAACAGATTTATTCCTAAGTTTGGTGTTACATACAGCAGCTATATTCAGAGTGCCTGATTCCTGTAAGACTGTATCTGTATACTGAATTCAACATAAAGAAAAATATATAAGAAACTGATACTGACTGGAATGGCTATAGTAGGATAAATGCAATGTGATGTACATAAAAAAAATTCATGTTTGTTATTATAAATAACTGTTTTACTGCATCATGATGGAAACCAAAACTTACAGACATTCCACATGTGAACATTTATATGCTGTAGTCATAAATTACACATAGGCATAAAAAGGTGTTGATTTTCTTATGATTACAGATGAAAATTGTAAGTAAAATAAATAGTACACCATTTGCTGTTAACCTGCCACTTTCATATAGGCACCAAATTATGACTAACTTTCAGCTCAGTCATGTTCAAGAGAAAAATAAATAGCATATGTATTTCTTTTTTTCAGAAACTGTGTCATTTTTATTTTTTTGGTGCTGCAATTTTATCATAGACGTACGCCGACTGGCTTTAAAGAAATTTTAATACCCATCTCATCACCTTTGCCCTACATTGTGATAACAGAATGAAAAGAAAAGAAAGAAAGAAAAAAAAACAACTAAATAACAAAGGCACATAATTCATTGCGATACATATTATGTCACCTTACATAGTAATTATTTTCACTCACTTTGTCAGCATGTCAGGCTCACAACACTAGATATTCTTCCATTCCAGTAACTTGGGATCCTGAACTTTTACTCAGTACAGTATGACATAATTGACACTGAGCGCATACCGTAATTGCGGTACTGTAGCAGCGAGGTACTGTAGCAGCAATAAAATACTGATACCTGGAAAGTGCACTTGTAGACATTAATCTTGTTAGCAGCAATTCAGTGCTTATTTAGTCATCACTTTCAGTGTTTCTCTATCACTGATCAAGACTGCTTGAGCTTCCACTAATCACTGATGAATTAACTCCCAAGGAAGTTAATTAAGGCGTACTCACTACAAACATATAAATGTTATGTAATAGACTTGTAAGTAGTACTGGTTGTTTCTTGTCGATTTAATGAAACTTTTCTTCTAAAGGACAAGAACTCTCCATATGATACATATGTTATGCAACATTCGGTAGTGACATCCCATACAGTATAGCAGATTTTAAGAAAACTTACTCAGCTACCTTTTCTACCAAAAACTTACATTTTGTTTTATTAAGGGCAGCAACTATCTGGAACCTTTTTTTTTTTTCCATGGTGGAGGCTCAGAAGGTGCTATAAAACTGGGTTCACAATTGATAACATAACAGTAAGCATAGAACAAGGGTCGTTCGCACAAGAACTAACCTCTATGTATTCTTACCTACCGATTCAAAACTGCAGAAACCTGATCCGTGTGCCTGGAGATGCTGACATAAGAAATGGTAATATTTCATTTCTTGTGTGTACGCAAAGGACTGCAACCAATCACAGCAAACAATTTTGTGAATGTCTGCCATGTTGGTTTAACCTCCAAAAATACACAAGAATAAAACAAAGCTACAATAACAAATTTTAATATTAGACACTATGTTTCTATATCGTAAATAATGTTTTATACAGTGCAGTTTATTGGGACTGTGTTTATATATTTCCAAATACAATCACACTTCAAATTTATTTCAATGGCCTACGGTTGACTTTTATACAGCAACAAATATTTCAGATTTGTCGAAAAAATGCCATTGGCTAAATATTACCGTAAAAATCCAATTATGAATTAATTTTGCGCAAGGTGTTTGGTAGTGCAAAGTTTCAACTGTTATATGTTCTGTGCTTATGTTTTATGATTATGAACCATACTTAAAAACTACACTGACACATGTGCCTAGTGCCCTGCCGCTCCTACAGTCAAGTAGTTTCTAACGTACTGCTGGAACAAAGGTGACGCTGTTATTCTATTCAAGGGAAGTCAACCGAAATACACTGAAGGACCCTCAATTAGTGTTGCATCTACCTGAAGTGTATATTTTCAGATAAAAATGTTCAAAAAGGCCAAATTTATTATGTTTTGAAATTTCATATCAGAAATGTGTTTCCTTTTCATAGCAAGGTACATTTTAAACACACATAACAGTTTTGAAAATAAATTTGAATTCTAACCTACTGTAAAGCAGTGAAACAGCAATCTAAGTTATTCTCTTAACATTATGTCTCCATTTTTGTTTATGCCAAATGATTATAGTTGTTGGATGCCTTTCCATGCCATTCAGACGTATTAAATAAACAGTAATAACATTATACAGCATGTATTACAAACTTTACATTTCTCTATGAAATATTTTATTTTCCTGTAACAAATTACTATAGTCAAAAGTGAATAAATTACATTTCCTCAATCATAATACATACATGCTAAACTTAAAATCTAATACTACATACAGTAAACCAAATTTGCTAAAGTAATCATTCTCCCTCTGGTTCTTACGTCAAATACTATCCAAACTTGAAGCAACTACTCCTGATGCTCTCGGCTCTAGTAGTATCCAGTTGGCTTACTTTAGCTATAACACTGGTATAAGCTGTCAATGGTAAATTGAGCACTTTAGAAGACAGTCTTGTCAAGAAAAGTAAAAAAAAAAAACTATATTATTGTAATGAGACCAAGGTTAATTCTACCATAGATTAGAAAGAAAATTTGTCATCTAATGGGTGAGTTTGGCATAGGTAAAAATACTGCCGCTAGTTGCGGTACAATGTAATAATATACAAAAATGTAGTAAAATTAATTTTAACTACACGTGGTAAAGAGATGTCATTTAATGAAATTTTAATGTGAACTCAAACCAATTTTGGCTTTCAAATTATTATCACCATGTAACTTAAAATTCAGGAAAGCTCTGTGATTGGTCAGTTTACACATCTTACCGATACCAGCGCTCAAGCGACAGAAATTTTTCCTGTGCCAAACTTCCAGCATTGATCTTTCTAATCTGTAGTAGAATTAATCTTAATGAGGCCTAGAAAATTAACTTTTAAATATTAGGAAACACATACACTTTGTTCTTTATTTACACTGCTATGTTCATGTCAGCACGTGGCAGAAAGCCAACTAGCCCTTCAAAAGTGCCCATTTTACTATGAACAGGCTACAGTACACAAGTGGTGATGGATGCACTTACCAATAACTCTCATCAACTAAGTCGACCACTTATCCACCACAGAACAGACATTCTTCTGCCAGTCCAGCTCAATCGCAATGCTCACCAGAAACTAGAATTTATCTCTGTCTCATCTCTTCTCTACAGCTTATTCCCTTTTTTGTTTGGCTGTGAACATAAGTGACTAACTGGCACTGAGAGATTTGGCAAAATATTACACTCGTACACATACACTAGTGGGAAGAATTCATGGCAAGGGTGGTGGACATAGCTAATGCTCCTGCTGAAAAGCTTTCATTTCTCCTCGTAACTCTACACAAAAGGTGGTGATCTATAAGTATCATGAATGTGTCAACAAGATGTTGCAGAGGAAGATACATATGCCTAAGGGCCAGTTTCACCAACGAAGTTTAACTTTGCCACAAAGCGAGATTAACAGAACTCGATGAAGAGCTAAACCTGAGTTTAAGTTAGAGGTGCGTTCCACCAGCAACGCAGCGAGTTTAAGTTACCAGAGATTAGTTAAACTTGGCTGCACGATGGGTTTTGTGAGCTGAGTTGCCCTAATTGTGTCGGAAATACCCGAACACTTGTCGGAAATTGCCGAATGTGTTTTTGTGGATGATTTCATGTGGAAACTTTATTACAACGTTCTTGAGGGGAAGGAGGGAGTGATTGCATCATACAATCTAGGGGGGGGGGGAATATACAGCTAGGGGGCTAGGTACCGCTGGGTAACTTTGGAGCAAAGCAAGAAAGAAAGACTAGGGGAAGATAATCCAGCAAATATAATTTACATTATTTTATCGCTGTAAATGCAAATATTTTATCCACACACAATTGTTTAGTTATTTTCTCGTCTGTATGTTTTTTGCTAACCTGAAAGTACCAAACGTTTAACAGAACCTCATACACTGTAAGAAAATGTTTTGTACTTTTACAAAGAAAATCTTTGGAAACCCAGTTGCCAAAGAAATTCTTTGTAAAACTACAATAGTTGTCTTGTAATAAAATACAAAGTATGTGTTTGTAAAATTACAAGGAATAACCTTGTAGTTGTACTTTCAATAAGGAAAAAAAAAGAAATTTAAATGCTCACTGTGCTTCATAAATAACACTGAACTTATTTATCAAATAACTTTTGAATAAAAGACGCTTACAAGCAAATAGTTTTAAAAATTAAAACAATTTGGAAGTGGTAAGCTTCGAACCATTCTCCCCGCTTGCAGAACCTACGCATCTTACCTCTAGACCACTGTGACATCTGTACTGTCGGTGTATGTATCAATAAAAGTGAATGGACCGATTGTTTTGACAAGCGGAAATGTATTTGGAAGTCTGTACCATCATTCTCATTAAAATAATGATTTATTTCTCTAATCCTACGAGGCAGATACACAGGAATAAAGTCTTCATCGTATGTATTGTCTACAAGTACCAAATTATACAGTGCTCGCGCCATTTTATTATGAACATAAGCGAGATTAGTGACGTTACCCGGCCAAAATCGAGCAGTTAAATTTAATCTCGCTTAAGACGAGAAAATCGAGTTTAACTGCTTGGTGAAACCCAAAACATGTATAATCGAGATTAAGTACCGAGTAATCTAGATTAAATCGCTTAATCTTGGTTGGTGAAACCGGACCTAAATGGGGCTCCTCAACATATGTAGATTCTATTTCCCCTTTTCCCCTCTCATAAATAAACTCATCCAAAACATGGTTTTGTTTCTTCAAGTGTACATCAAATTTTATTCCCTTCCTTGCTTTTTACAATCTCTTAGGTCTCTGCTACCAATTACACAAACAGTTAACCTATAATTTTACTATACAGTAGTTTTAGAGCAGTGAGTAAGAGTATAGGTTCCAGAGCTCAACAAAGTGATAATTGATTTGTTGGACGTGTAAGCAGTAATGGGTACGTTGTTACCACTCTGAAAAGACAGGATGGGATGTAACAATCATTTTGTGCAAAAACTTAGCAGGTGAGAAAGCAAATTATTTCTTAGGCCCTATCCAGAGTAAGCAATCAACAGTTAGCCACCAACAATTAGACATTAACGTATGTACGTACTGAAACATCACCCTGTTCCAAAGGACAGGCTGATTATTACATTGCCTCACTAGAGCAATGCATGTATCCATGTGATCTTTCAATAATTTTTGCAATAGGGTTGTATTATAAACAGATGTATTATGCTGAACGCATGCCATTGCTTGCAAACGTTGCTGAGTCTAGGGTTTTCTGTGACTCGGAAACATTCGCTATCAGTGGCATATATCCTGCAAAACACGTCTGTTTACAGTCTACAAGCACCCTGCTACCACGGTCAATTTGAACCTATCACTACGCAAGATGTGAAACATGGAAGCCTCTGATTCGAAAACATTTGAGCAAACATACAAATAAATACAGCCTCAGATAATCAAAATAAAATAATAGGTACTTGCATAGATACAGACTTCCTAATTGCTAAAACTGCAGAATGTGAGCTCCCAACTGCACATTGTGGACAGGGCCTTACAATATATTCACCAAAAACAAAACACACATATGGTTGCTATATCTACAAAATTAAAATTAAAAATATAAAATTCATCAATTGATAATATATTGACTGTCAAGACACTAACAATTTGATTTTACTTTACACTGAATCAGAAATGTAACAATATCAAGATCAGTAAAGCATTTTTCTTCTTCTTTCGCCATTCTGAAAATGTTTAACATTTCATAAAACTAATGCAAGAACAAAAGGCCTTAAGTGGTCTTGCATAATGTCTCCCTGTCACTGCAGCTGGCTGCATGTGTACCATAAAGTTTAACAATAAAGTTTATAATGTACTAGCTGACCTTTTGTGAAGAGAGAAAGCTACACATATATTTTGAATGATTCTGTGTGTATACAGTACATGTGTGTACATTGTGTATTTTTAATATTAATTTGTTCTGTATATGGGTACCACAAAAATTGTCTTAAATAGTTATACAGTACAGATATTTAATAAAATGTTAAAGATATTAGGAGTTGCTGCTTTTAGAATTATAAAATAATTGTTAATCATATTGTGAGCATAATATTGCAATGTTTGCACAAATTTATGTATGTACTGTAATGATGAAATGCCAATAAACATTCCACATGTACGTGTTCTTATTTTCAAAGTCTGAAGTAGGTAATCTCATGGTCATGAATATTTTCAGATTTGTACCCATAATAGTGTACATACAGCAGTAACATACATTCAGTTCACTGAAATTACGTACAGCCAACAAGTCTATTGAAATTTAGGATACCAATGTAAACACTAAGTGCAATGCAAGATTAATGTTGAATTTAAATAACGTTGAAAAGAAACTGTGTAGTGTATTTAACCACACACATAATGAAGCACATTTGTTAGATACCTCTGGAGACACCTGTTTTTTGCGTTGTGCAAAATCCCCCATCTCCATTCACAATCGGCCACAAAATGTATCAAGTACAGTGTAACCTCATTATAAATGCACTGTAAATGGCAACAAAAACTGTCGTTATACGAGATTTGTATTATATACAGATAATTTTAAAATATACTGTAGAGAGATGGTGCACACAAAAGTTATTATAGCAAAGGTGTTGTGGTAGACTGCTAAAGGTTTGTCATAACAGTTGTCTACGAGTTCACTGTATGTGCGAAATTACTTAAGAACTGCGTGTTTTCATTATTTGTTCCATACTAAATTTTAGATGCTGACTGCACGTGAATCAACAAGATACAATAATATAAATGGTTACCGTAGAATCATTAAGTGGCAGCTGTAAAACAAAACAAAAAAATATGAAAATCCAGAAAACCATTGCCAGAATTCACTTGCAGCTCACACCTGGTGAGTTAGTTCACGTCCGCAACACAGAGCAAGTTCGTGCATCTCCTTGCTGGTCCAAGTCACCAACACCAATCCTCACTAACAGTCAGCCATGTTACATGTATCACCGAAAAGAAAAATTTGTTAACCAGCCCAGTTCTTGTTGTTATGTCAACGTATTTCTCTTTCAGTTTATCAATAATGAACACACATAAAAATCTGTGAACCTTTACTTTTAGTGCAAAAGTAAAGTTAATAAAAAAATTATACAAAACACTAAACAGTTCTGCGTGCATTCTTTTATCTGGATTTCTTTTTGACACGCTAGTAGACGGAATAGCAAAATAAATAAATACGAAACAGTACCACTACATGCATTCCTTTATCTGGCTTTTTTTAACAAGCCAGCTGACAAAATAAAGAAGCGAAGGCATGACATAAAAAAAGTCCAGCTATCAACAGACCTCATCAGCCCTGTGATCTTGTCGGAAAGAAATGAACTACTGTTAAAAGTGGCACAAATGACGCAGTTTGGACTATTTGTAATTGTAGTTTTTGAACTAACCTACTTCAAAGTGCACACAAATTATTGACGTGTGCTTCTGGAAACATATACCTAACAGTGTAGAACAAAGCCAATAATAATAATTATAATTTATTTGGAAAATATTTTGACATTATTTATGCATTTCACTGGTGATAAAGGGTCATCCGAGGTTCAGCTTAAGCTCGTAGAAGCCATATAAACGTGACAAGCAGGTGTAAGGTACTTGGCCTACCCACCCTGTTTATTTTTCCAAATTTCTTGCTGTACGACTTTGTAGTTCTTCTGGCTTAAACATAACGTAAGGACTTAAGACTTAAGGAAACCTAAGAGTATAATTTATTGGTGTAACCGGCGTCAACATAGGCCTAATAGAATCCCGGGGAGTTTCGTGAGCACTAGCTATAAGAAAGA
>PNEQ01004851.1:0-30268 GCA_003012365.1 Medauroidea extradentata
CTCTCTCTCTCTCTCTCTCTCTCTCTCTCTCTCTCTCTCTCTCTCTCTCTCTCTCTCTCTCTCTCTCTCTCTCTCTCTCTCTCTCTCTCTCTCTCTCTCTCTCTCTCTCTCTCTCTCTCTCTCTCTCTCTCTCTCTCTCTCTCTCTCTCTCTCTCTCAACAGACATACACCCGCAGTACATCAACTTCAAGAACACGACAAATTTAACATACTGCAACAAAATTTGTGCCACACACAAATGAGAGGTGATGTCAGAGTATGTTGTGTGTGGCTTGTCAGGATAAAATATGTTAGGACTCACCACGACCTGGACCAAAGTAGCCTGCCAAGTGCAGACATCGAAACAAGAACACTGCCATGGCGGTGCGCTGGAAGAAGTCATCTGGCGTACGTAGATGCTCATGTCGCACCAGCTGGTACACTGTAGCGTAGTCGCTACCTCTGTATGGCAGCGGTGGAGAGGTCCCTGCATCCACCTGCGACATCAACACATGTTCCACCAGTCTACTCCACATCTCCTGCTGCAGCTGTCTCCATTACTTAACATAGCTACTTCCAACATTATCAATCGGTAAGCACCTTTCCTGACGTTCTGTCAGTATCATCGTAGTAGTCGTCGTGATCATCTTCACTTTCATCATCATCATTGATACTATCGTTAATCTTCATTACTGTCAGTCTAGGTTTTGATCATAATCTTCATCATCTAAATAATTATTACAGAAACATGTAATATTAATGAAAAGAATAATAAAGAAAATAAAACTGAGTTGAGTAATTCACTAAATTTAAATTTAAAAAAAAAAGAAACAGCAGTAAAACAAGTGTGATGTAGGTCATATAAAATCAGTGACTAGTTAAAGAGTAACTAATTGTAGGAAAAAAATTTGGAATGCGGGAAGTACGTAGTGTGAGGGATGGAAAACTGAACTAATTTTGAAATGTGACTGATGCAAAGTGACAAACTGTAATTCTAACCATAAAAAAGGCTTGAAGGGGAAGAGGGTCAAGATAATGAACACGTCTGGGTAACTATGGTGAAGGGATTGGACAGAAATTCTCGCCAACAGGTCAGACACATTTGACAGTCAGAAAGAGTAAAAAAAAATTTTTTTTAAGAAAATTACGTGAAAGAAGTGGTATCAAGGGGTTAAAATATAGGAATAAGTAATAGTGTGACTGATAACGTACGTTAGAAAAGAACCTGCGGATTGTACCACGCAAGGTACCAAAAGAATAATTTAAACCGAGTTGTTTTTTTTATGTATTCCAAGGGTAAATTGTGTGGAAACTGTGAATGAAATAAATTTTCTACATTTAAAAGCATTTTTTTTTTTTTTTTTAATATTAATTTGTTTTACTACTAGTCATAAATTGATTTATTTTCAATTCAGAGGTGCAAACAATATTAAGTATGCAGGAGAAAATTTGAGAGCGAAACAGCAGCTCACTGTAGAATTAGAACACAAGTTTAAACTGTCTGAAAGAATTACATACTGTAAAAAGATTTTTGATATCAACAGACAACTGAAAAAAACTGTACTGTGTTAGAATCTTTCTAATCTTGAAATATTACATGTATCTGATATGTATAATTTTATGTGACAATAGTTAATACAACTTATTTTTATTACACTGTAACACATTGGAGCATTATTTTACTACTTGTTTATTGCTGTCATAAGAGTGTGGACAATTTTTCGTGTCAATTTTAAGGGTGTTTCTACCTTCCTCTTGGTTTCTGCTTGCTGAGTTACCAGCAGCCACAGTCTGCTTTTAAAATCTTTGGAAAAAAAAAAACCTAGTGACAAGGAAATAAGTTTTGAAGTAAGCATTAGCAGTATTTGCAATTAAGAGTATGATGTGAAAATAATATTTCTCAGAAAATGGTATTGACACAGTGCTGTCCTGAGGGAAGGTGTTTGTTTTTTGGAAGATGATGCTGCTGGGCACCACTCAGCTATCATGCCCAGCTGAGGTGGGAGCGTGTATCTCAGGGTGTCTACGGCCCACGTGGCTGTCCACCTCTGAACGGTGTCGATATACCTTCTTCCGCTCACTGTTTCGGCCAGGAGCACCCTGGCTCTCGTGAGATAAAAGAAACCAGCGATACATTTCACACCTTTACTTGGTTACGACTAAATAGATACACATTGTTACATGGCCACGGCCACGCTCTACTTACTTCAGTGCTCACACAGTGTTTTCAAAGTAAACTGCAACTATATAATACACCTGGACAGTTTTTAAATTAAGTTATCCGTGAACACGAGGACTACAAGCCGATTGCCTAAACTGCCTAAACTGGCGGTCAAACGTTAAATTGAAGACGGATGATAAAAGCTGTAATAACTCACTGCTGATCACGTGACTGCGTGTATGAGGGCAGCAATTTCCCGCCATTGTCCTATTATGTTAAATAAAAATAAAGTTTTAGAATAATTACAGTAAACAGAAAAGACGATCAGTTGTACCAAACAGGAAGCTCCCTGGCGTTGAACACTACCGGCCACGTTGAGTGCTGAAGCATTACTGGGGCGAGTGATGTGTGCGGTGGCCGCACCACGTGCAGGCGGGCAGCGCTAGCATTGCATACCGGCCACTAATTTAAACTTAAATTAAATCTATTTCTCTTAACCTAGTTAACCTAGGCAGTCCCCTCCATCTCCTGCCCAACATATCCACACAACACCTGATACCTGTATAGTAGTACATAATCAAAAAAAGTTGTTATAACACAATATTTTGTTTTTAGTAAGGTCTAGACAGTACGCCAAAATAATTAAAAAGTAAACAAGTATTATTTTGTGATGCCTGTTGTTATAAATATTGAGGAATTCTGTTAAATTTAGTGTGGCCAATGAGTTGTGTTTTTTATATCACTAGAGGCCCGTGATTTTCGCAAATGTGAAATAACTGTGAAAAAATGCGAAAATCTACTATATTTGTGATAAAATGCTAAATTCTCCGGGTGAGCTGGGAAAGTGCTATATCTTTATCAGCGCTGCCGGGGCCATCGGCCCACTGCCTTGTTTCCATCCATCACTAGCCTTGAGATGAAGCTTGCCTGACAGCACAGAAATTGTATATTGCCCGGACACTCACACAAAGAAGAGGACAATAATTATCAAATTCTCTTATCTCCATCTCCCCCTCCCTAACCATCCTTGTAAGCTGGCGCTGATTAAACTTGAGGCAGGAGGAACAAAGACAGTCAGAAAAGCTTCCGCTCAGCTCAAATGACAACGTGGCTATTTGGAAGAATAACTGTGTGTTCTGCCTGAATATTGGTGGACATATACAGTTTCTTCACTAAGGCCTATTGCCTTCATGCGCTATCTGAGCTCTATCTCTTGCGTGTGTGCACACACACACACGTACGCCGCGCACCTACCGTATTGTAAGCCAAACTTTTTTTTTAATTCGGACACTCCAAAATCATGTCTCGGCTTAGAATCGGGACATGCAGTTAGGAACAAATATGTAAAAATAACGTTGTTACAACAGACAGTGCATATTTATAGGTAATTTTAGATGCCTATAAAGTTAACAGTATGTTCCACGTTCGTTAAAAGGCGTTATTCTATCAGCGCAAGCCAACAAGTTTATTACCACAGAGATTTTTTTGACTGAGTGCAGAGACGTGTCGTTTTTTGCTCCGAGGCAGGCGCCGTGAAATGTGACGGAGCGAGAGAGATAAGAGAGAAGTAGATAGCAACTAGGTCACGCACATTCCTTACTTCTTGCTTCTCTTTCGCCCTCCTTCCCATTGCAATAACACAAGCTGTCTCAGTTTACAACTCTTCCACCCTGCCCCTGCTCCATCTTTAAACTATCACTCTCCACTTGTCAACTGACGACATGACACATCAGCGGGAACGGATATCTCAATATGTGCTCTCGGCTGATAAGCGTGCATGGAACAGCCACAGTTCTGCTTGCATGTGAAAATGGCATTTTTACATGGACGTAAAATAAAAAGTGCCTACATAAGCTTCTTGTGTGAGAACTTTCCAGAGCTTGTCCCTAAGCTGTTTCCAAGCCCTGTAGTAACACGCTGGAATTCATGGTTTTTGTCAGTTGTTACTAAACAAACAATCTGTTCACATTTTATGTACCTGACTTCCCTTCTCCACTGCAGCAAAGAACCATTTTCTTCCTCCTCCAGACCAAATTGTCAATAAGCTCGACAATGCAAGACTTTTTTATACTCCTATAAAACATCTGCCTTAGACCTCTTTCCTTTCTTCCTTTTGCTGTGCATTTGTCTTAAAATCATTACAAAAATTTCTTCTTCGTTTTGCTATGCATTTGTCATAAAATCATTACAAAAATTAAGTCCAAAATGCTGCATAGGTCAGTAACCGTAATCCAGAAATGTAATCCAGCATCATCATCAATAAACCAAAGCATAAAATTAAAGTTGAAATTATCATGACCTCAAACAATGTGCTACGCTTTTTCGTTGCAGCAATGCTAAACATGAGAGCAACGCGTAATTCTACAAGGTTTCATTACAGGGCATGAGAAGATAGGGTGATGCATCGCCATTGCACGTATAAAATATTTCTAAGCTCGCTTCCCAGTTGTGTAGAGTAAGCCTAACCTTCTTTGTAAGAGATTTTTGAGAATGTAGTGTCAGAAATATGCTAGGCTTTATTTTGGCAGACATTTGCCTTTGTGTTAATGTGTGGAACCCATGGAGGTTAGAAATTGCTGAAATTTACTACTGTTAAATAATGCAGTTAGTAATTCATTTTCAATGGCGAGTAGCTTAGTCAAGGAACTCACAGTAGTCATTTCACCTTGTTTTCGTTTTGTTGCTAAAAGTTTTGTGTGTTCGACATGATGAAACATGCTAAATATAAAGTTCATTGTGCTATGGAACAGTGTAGCAATTGGGGATCAAAAACTGATGGTGTAAAGTATCATAAATCTCCTAAAGATGGAAAGTTATGGCAGTGTGTGTTGAGGTATAAGCAAAGTGAGAATTTTATTCGTGAAAATACCAGGACATGTTCCATACATTTCCATCCAGAGGATTATGAACGCAATTTTAAAAAAAATTAACTCTTGGGATTATTGCAAAGAAAAGTATTGAGAGTAGATGCTGTTCCATCTGTGTTTATTTCGTGCAGGCATGGTGATGCAACTTCCAGTTCCAGGCACCAGTGCCATCCAAAGTGTTGAGGTATTTAGCTACACATTTAAATACAACATACGTAAAATTACACAGTTCTATATCGTATTTTTACACAGTAGCCAAGGGGTGCAACCAGGAGGTAGTTATGTACATATCTACGTCCGCATAATTATTGTATTGTATGACTTACATGTCGTTGAAAGTGAGAGAAACAAGTTTCTGAAAACATAAACTATTTGTAACACAGACAGACGTACATAGATTATCCTAACACCCATGCCTTACATGGGAATTGAACCAAGAATCATACAACGCAAACTCTATTCATAAAATATTGAAGAATACATGCTGCAATGTTTCTAAGAGACAAATTTCTAATTTATTGCAGTGCTCCACGTTCGGATGCCTTGCTTAAACAAACTATGCAAATTTAAAAACTACGATATGTACTAGAAAAACCAGCGAATCAAAAAACTCCACAATGTTATGTCATTCAGTATAAAGCATGGCAAAATAAAATATTGATTCATATTTTACGTGGTGGTTACAGTTTGCGATTGAACCATTATAACTTCATACCTGTGTAAAATTAGTTTTGCAGCCAGTTTGCACGACTTCAGTAAAAAAAATATTACGGTCAGAATTCTTTTTTTACAAATCATGATATTTACACTGACATTAGCATCGAACATGTGGTGTCATTTTGAATAAAACTGCACGCCGCTAAGTGAAATAGTTTTGGTGACCTGCCAGTGTTAAGACAGAGAAAAAAGACACGACTGCAGTAACTTTCCGAGTCGACCGTTAGACAGCAGGCTGCACAGATGACCTTCGATACCCTCCCCGTCCGAAGGCTCGCTTGCCACTAACTTGTGGAAAGATGACGCGCTGCGGTATATAAAAAAAATTCCTTGACAGCAAACATAAGTGAGCATTAAGGAAACTTTTAAGCCGCTCTGTCGCTTATTTGGGCGCATGACTATTTTTCACCGCACTCCATTGGTCTTAAGCTACAAGTGGGGCAAAGCCTTTGACTGACTAGCTGAGGAATGCGCAATAGTTGTCACAGGGTCAGGTGAACAAACCATAGCTAAGTACGAGAAGACATCACACTGCTGAGTGAGCTGGATAGGTGTGATCTAGCTCCGGCTCACCAACCAAGTTGAGTAGTTGAAACAGGAGTTGCAAATATAACATGTGCAAATAGAACCCGGGCCTCAACCTTACAGACTTGAACCTAACCATAACTAAATTTTTTCCCTTCACAAGTGTAGGCCATTAGGGGTGCGTAAATATAAGCTGCAACAAAAACTGGTATGCTGTATTTTTGTTTATTCATTCCACAACTAATCAGTCTCCTGTTGCTTTACTGCAAGGCTTTTCCTTGCCTATACACTAGTGACTGGAGGAATTTTTTGTAAGCGTGATTATGAACTAATTATCGAGAATAAAAAACTGATGCAGGTATCAATTTTTTTCATTTTCTATACATAAATAGTCCAGTGTCCATAAAGTAGTATGTACTTAAATAAACACAGAACTATCTGTGGCAAACTGAAAGAAGAATTCAACAAGTTGACTTAGCTGAGAGCAGTATTGCTGGACGGTCTGCTGCAACATGGCTTTCACTGCAGGAACACAGTTATTTCGAGAGAGATAACAAACCAATTCAACAATATGACATTACAATATGGCGTACAACACATCAATGCTGCATGTACTGTATTCTTAACCGCATTATTCTATACACTTAAGTGCTGAACATTACAAGGCACTTATTTATAAATGAAGCATTGTGATGCGAGAAAGTGAAAATAACATCTGAATTTTTTCAGAATAACTATCAAAATTATTTCAAGCCTGGAACAATCGAACAACTGAATCAAGTTTATTTGACCTTGGGGAGATGACACAAGACAGGGTGGCAACAGAGCGGGAAAACCGGGAAAAGTAAGGGAATTTCAGTGGCCTGCAAAAATCCATGAAACTACCCTGCCTCAACTTTCTACAGTATCCTGGAAAACGAGTTTGAGGTGCCCCCCCCCCCCAGTCGGGAAATAACCAGGATCTTTTTTTAAAAACCAAGAATACTTGGAATTAACCAATGTTGTGTTCGCAGGGGATATTTTCAATGCTTATTCATGATCTGTGACAGTTTTTCAATAAATTAGAATTTTGTGACCATGTTAACGTAAGCTTGCTAAAAGTAAAACGTTGACAGCTGGAGCGGCGGCATGTTTACCAGCACAACGCTCAATATTTCTCCCAGCATGCATCTCTGTCACATGACAAACGCTAATTGTTCGCACGCGCGCGTTCCGCTAGCCAAATGAAAACAAAAGTTGTGGACGTTTACCAGTACATTTTAGTGTTTGAACAAGTATTAAACGTGATTTCCAACGTGAGTATATTTGTGTTTAATGTTGAAATGTTACATGTCAAAGTTCATAAGCATAATATTTGTGATTTTAATATTTTTATTCGTGGCCCAAGTTCATTGATAAATGTTTGCAAAGCGTATACTATTTACTGTAGTACAGAAAGTTGGTGGACATACGACATTGCTCATGTTTCGCTGATCAAACCTGTGTTGAATGACAAAGTACGAAAACGAAAAAAAAAAAAAAAAAAACATAAAATGCAAACAAAAATATATTTAAAAAAAAAAGCAATCCCCGAACTGTTGCAGTTTTCCATTGGTTTTAACTTGTGTTGTCTATTGTCTTGTGTTTGTTGTCCACTGTTCACCGTTTTTCGTCTATTTCCATCTCGTTTCATATTGGGAATCTGGTTCTATATTTGTGTCTGGGTTTTGTGACTGGGTGTTATGTCGATATTTGACTGAATTCCATTTTTAGAATTCTTTGTTGTCTAATATAACTTTTATTTTGGGGGAAAAAATTGACAGAATTCCTCTGGGATTGCTTCTTTTATATTTTTGTTTGCATTTTATATTGGTTTTTCTTGTTCGTTTTCCTACTTTGTCATTCAACACAGGTTTGATCAGCTAAACATGAGCAATGGTGTATGTCCACAATTCAATAAAATTTAACAGTCATTCTTATTTTCGCTGCATTCTGCAAATTTTAGTACATATAACATAACGGTTACATTAAAAAGTTATTACAAATTTTTTTTTTTTTTAAATTTACATTCTACCATTTTTTATACTTGGTTTCGGTGAACACAGCAAAAATAAGAACGACTGTATCCTTCATAAAACGCGAAGGTAATGTTGATCTGCTTGTATCGCTATAGCGAAGGTAAAATTAGCCATCATTTATGTATATGGGGTTAATGCGGGTTGCATAAATGCACCTGAAACACTCGAACAACCTTTAAACTATTTAATCAGTGCTGTATACCAGGGATCTGCGTAGATCACGACAATATATTTAGTAGATCGTGAGCGTTTTTGAAAATCTATGAATTTTTCTACCCATTACGAAACATCGCAAGGCTAAAAAAAATATCATACTAGAATAGGCCAAACCTCAGTTAGTTAACAGTTGAAAAACACATTGTTCACGAAAGATACAAATCATCCATAAAACGTAATGAGTATAAAGTAGTTGCTGTCCGTATAGTAAAACTTTTGAGTTATTTCACGTAAAATCTTTGTTACGTTCCTCCAAACAATAAACAAACACGGATCTCAGTTCAGGAGCGCAGCCATCTTGATCCTCAGCAATGTTAACCAAGGTCACAGACGTGCGGCTACATTTTATCGTTTGCTATGCACGCTACATTAAGAAATTATGCTAGTAAAAAATCTATTTAGTGTGAAGTTTACAAATTGTATCTAGGAAGTAGTAAAATTACTTGCATAGTAAGATTTTTTTTACACGCAACGTGCTTAGAAAATTTTTGCGAGTGAAAATATATAGGCCAACCTGCAATGATTAAAACGAAGAACGGAATAACAACATGTATTATTCACGAGATGTTTTTGTTTGTAAAATTGTATTGGACCAATACAATTGCCAAAAGTGTGTAATTACACAAAATGTGTGTAATTCTGGCAGGTGTGTGTAATTTTTGTGTGTTGATGCCTTTGTGTAATTTTTGTGTATTTTAGAAGTCTCCCCCAGTAGAAGAATATTTGTGAGAGTCTGTTTGTCTCGTTCATCTCCAAATCAAAATATATTATTATTTAGTTATACTATCTCTCGTATCTGTATATTATGCTGTATTTGTGTATATTCAAAGTGACATTTTCAACATTCAATAATTATCATTATTAGATGTTCAGGATCGCCATTTTGATTCTGCAATTTTCATTTAAACTTAACAACATAGAGCGATTTTAAAATAATTCTCATCTCAGGAAGGCATTTTTATTTGACGACTAATATTGTATATTCGTGTTGGTAAAGGTGTGTGTATTTTGTGTACTTTTGCTTCAGCGTGTGTGCAATTCTAATTTTTAGTTCTGGCAACACTGTCAGGTTGATATAACCTCAAACTTAAGCTTTCAGCTGTCCACACCGGCACATATATATTGTTTTCTGACGTTTATATGACATTTCTTGGCCTTACAGCAACGTTTGTTATTATGTTTTAAGTCCTTTTTTACAATTATATAAAGACATTGTGATAAAATAATCACTTCTGATGAGTGCTCCAAAGAAACAGAAGACTTACAATTTTCATGTGGAATGGGAGCATGACTTTATCGTCACGGAAACAAATAAAAAATGCATTTGTTTATTGTGCAAAGCAAATATGGCCTTTGTAAAAAAGAGCAATGTTCAAAGACATTTTGAAACAGTACATGCGAACGTAAATAAAGAGTTTCTCCCAAACTCAGAACTGAGGCGAGAGAAAATTTAAAAAATGAAAAATATGTTGTCTTCACAACAACACATGTTTACAAAAGTGACAGATAAGAGCACGGCAGCTACAAGTGCTTCTTATCGCATTTCCAACGTGTTAGTAAAACATAAGAAGCCATTTGAAGATGGGGAATTTGTTAAAGAAGCATTTCTTGAAGCAGGCGATGATCTGTTTGAAAATTTCAAAAACAAAACTGAAATAATGGCTGCTATTCAGTCCCTGCAACTTTCAGCAAGAACTGTCACAAGAAGAGTTGAAAATAAGTCAAATGATGTCATAGCTCAGTTAAATAAAGATTTAGATGTGTGCTGTTATTTCTCTCTCCAATTGGATGAGTCGAATGATGCAACTGGTGTTGCTCAGTTGCCAATTTTTGCAAGACTTGTGTTCAGTGACTTCTCAGTCAAAGAAGAATTGTTGAAACTGATTCATTTGAAAGGCCATACTAGAGGTGAAGATATATATATTTTTTTTTTGCAGTGAAACAGTTTCTTATTTCTGACAAAATTCCAATTCACAAGCTTGTGAGCATTACCACTGATGGAGCACCTGCTCTTGTTGGTTCAAATAATGGCTTCTTAGCTCAGTGCCGTAGAGATGAAAAGTTCCCGAAATTTTTGTCATATCACTGCATCATACATCAGCAATCTCTGTGCGGAAAGTTTTTGAACATGAACGAAACCATGAGAGTGGTAGTGCAGGTAATCAACAAAATACGAGCCCATCCTCTCCAAAGACGACTCTTCAAGGATTTGCTTGATGAATTACAGTTGCAGTATGGAGAGCTACTTTTGCATTGTGAAGTGCGTTGGCTGAGTAAGGGCAAAGTTCTTCAGCGGTTAATCCAATTGTTACCTGCAATTACAGCATTTTTGAAGGACCAGGATAACTCCTTGGTAAATCATCTTGAAGATTCAAAATGGCTTCATAATTTAGCTTTCTTAGTTGATCTTACAGAAAAACTAAATGATTTGAACATTAAACTTCAAGAGAAAGATAAGGAAATGGTTAAAATGATATCTGAAGTTGACATTTTCATTGAAAAACTTAGTTTTTGGGAGGAAAATCTAAGAGGAGGATATCTAGGGCACTTTCCTACACTGAAAGCACAAGTAGAAAAACTGGAAATCCCACATGAAAAAGAAGAACATTTAAAACTAATGTCTCTTTTGAAAAACGATTTTGATAGTAGATTTTTAGATTTCAAGAAAATTTCTGTGATATGTCAGTTTGTGTCTTTTCCATGGGCCAACCTGAATATTGAGGATTTGACCTCGACCATGGAGACAAAGTTTAACACAAATAGAACAGCTGCAGAACTTGAAATCATTTCTTTGAGAAATGACTTGAGTGTGAAAAGTGTTGCAGAACCAAATACATGTTGGCAAGTCATTCCTCAAGAGAAATATCCAGTGCTGACTGATGTTGCACTTCGAGTTACAGTCTTGTTTACTTCAACGTACCTATGCGAGTCTTCATTTTCAAACATGAACTTCATAAAAAATAAATACTGAACAAGGCTAACTGATGAACATTTGGAATCATGCATTTGACTCTGTGTAACCAGCTACTCTCCAAACATCAAGGCCATTATCAAAGAAAGTTCCTGCCAAGTTTCTTTTTAGCAGTGTTACTTAAATTTTCAGAGTTTCATCTCAAACCAACAGACCAATTTTAAATCAGTTATTTTTTAATTATATATTTATGTAACTATAAAACAATATGTAGGCTATTTACAATCGTTAGAAATAAAACAAAAACAGAACGTATCTTGTATGCACGTGAGATATACATTACAGGGGAACAGTAGATCATTTCAATTAGCGAGAACTTACTAGTAGATCACCAGAGTTTCCAGGTTGCCTACCCCTGCTGTATACAATGTACAGTAAATTGGGCGAAAATTTTTTTTTCTTACAAAATTATTCATTTGGTCAGGGAAAATTTTCAGTTTTGGTAGGAAAAGTCAGGGAATTTAGATTCCAGCTGTTTGTAGCCACCCTGAGCGACAAAGTCTAGCCATCATGTACAAAGTTCGTAGGTTATATGCTAATAAATTTCACGAAGTAATCCAATTCATTTGTATGTAGAATAATAGTTTTTAAAACACAATTTTTTCCATTGTATTATCTCCTATATGTACAGTATACGAATCAACTCGTAACTAGATGTTGTAATATAAAAACTAAATACTGTGAAGTACTTTGTTATACCAGTCTCCAAATTATTTTCATTAAATATCATTCAAGAGTAAATTTTTAAAGCAGTCTGACTATTTTTATGACATTATATATATGCTGGTTCACTAAACAGAAAGCTGCTAGGGTGTTAGGGCAGAATCGAGGCTGCCTGCTGTTGTATGCAGAGTGTTTATTTAGATTTCCCCCCCCCCCCCAAAGTAGCTATGTTGTCCATTTGGCAAGGCCTGGCTTAGCCAGCAGTGTGAAAGTTTACTGTTTTTTTTTTGTAATAAGGTCATTCGACCTCAAATTAAAATGTATACAGCTAAGTATTGGTGAAATGTATCATTGCCACAGTGGACTGTAGCCCTGCATGGGTTGCAGAGGTCTCGAGTATTGATTAAATTACAAAAGGGTTAATTCTTATTAGACATCAGTGGTAAGCTGAAATTAATAATTTCCTCTGTATTACGTATATGTACATGTTTTCTGCTCTAATTGTACCAATCATGTTGAGGTGTCACTTTTATATTTATTTAATCATGAAACCAACAACTGAAAGAAATACCTGTAAAATTTATTTTATCTAACTGTGTAACTGTAATTTTTTTTCTCAGAGTATAATTTGTAATTTTGTTCCAATTATTCAAGAATATTAATTTTTGTCACAGCCCCAGCAGGTCTTGTAATTTTCAGAAACTTACCTAGATAACTTTTTGCTGTACCTTTACTCTATAACCAGTAATTCTGTTTTTAGTAATGTTGGGTCAGTTTTTGCCAGTGTGGGGATTAGGACCGCAAGAAAGCGTTGCCAGGCCAAGGGGATGACAATCAGTGATGATGTGTGACCAAATTTGAAAGTCAAACTGATAATCATATTTGTGACTGCCACGATTTTAGAGTTTAAAAAAGGGGAGCGGCTTAAAACTCACAATATTTTAACCAAAGAGAGAAATAATAAAATCAACTAAAAAGCTAATTCCTCTGCAACAAGCGTGGCAGCCAGTTTAGCAACTGACGTAATGGAAATTGTAACGGTTTGTATGCCAGCTGTTAAGAGGAGTCCTTTGCGGTGTCAAATTTCCACCTTTGACACGTGGTAACAGCGTAGCGATAAGAGCCAGTGTCCCACGCTTGACGAGAAGCATATCGCCTCTATTTGCAGCGCTCCAAACTGGCGTGCAGAGTTTCCGTTGTAGTCTTTTTACTATGGGACTTTAAGCGGTGGCCCCAATATTTTATTTTTGAATAGTTTGACGTAAAGACCAATGCATGCTTCTCGTTTTGCACTTTACGAATTCAGGTAATATTTTCAGAGTTACAACAGTTTAAAAAACCCGTTTTTAGCAATTTTAAGAGGCCCGAATATCACGTTTCTAACAAGCGTGCTGCATTTTTGAAAAAATAGAAGCATGGTTTTAAGTGTGTGTTCTTTTCGTAGGTAAACATAATATGAATAACTTAAACGGTTTCGCATAAAAATGTATGCGTGTGACACGCTGCAACGCCGTCCATGCGCCAGTCGAGGACTCCTCTTAAGGCATTAGGAATCGCATCAAAGATTCTTTATCAGGATGCGTGAAGGCAATATGACGGGATACCTGAAGTAAGCTAAAACCACGGAACCAGCCAGAGGTGAGTCAGATTGTCATATTACTATCTATAGAATGCCGCGTTGGCAGGGGCATCATTTAGAGGGGGGCGGGGCAAACGCTCCCCACCCCTTGACTTTAGAAGGATATGCGCATAAAAATTTTTGTTGTATTTTGTTATTTACAGATTACCAACATAAGCACACAAAACCAAAGTAATTTATACATGCTTAATTAATAAAAAAAGATGCAACAAGGTCACTGTCTGCAAAAAAATCTTGCCCCTCCCCCCCCCCTCCCCAAGAAATAAACCTGAAATGACTCCCCTATGTGTTGGGAAGTCACGGCTGGTAATGTGGCAGATGTGTTAGAGGCCATTGACTGTAGAGTTACAGCATGCGCATAATTAAATCATCTCTCTCACAAAGCCTTCGTTTAATATCCTGCCATCAACCCTGTTGAACGATTTTTGTATTTTTACAAAGAAAAGCTTAAGAATCCCAGTTGCCAATAAAGCTTTAGTAATACTAACTTCGCAAAATTGCATAATTTTCAAAGTTAGCTTAAGTGTTACTAAGGCTTCTTTTGGCAACTGGGTTTCCAAAATGTTTCATTGTAAAAGTAGACTGCAAAAAAATTGCAGTGAAACATGGATCTCACAAGGATAGTTCAGATATGTTTATGAGAACTGAGCACAAAACACCATTATCGAAATTAATCCTGCAACATTTACAAAAAAATTTAATAACGAGAAATTTTAAATATTATTACAAACATATTGAATCACGCAAATTTCAGGTGTCGGCCTACCACCTCTGATGAAGTCACAACCTTGCTGAAAAGTAAAAACACTACTGGAAAAAGGTTTAGCACGTAATCCACACAAACAATACTTGCATACATGTTCCGGTTTCATTCATTCTATGTATGCTGGGTTTTGGTTTCGCAAGACCATTTTTAATCCCTAGTTTAGATAGCGCAGCTAATAATGGTAAATTTCAACGCACAATAATCAAATTAAAGAAAAAATATTATATCCACTTTACAGTAATACTGTGCAGCGCGGGAATTTGCCAAAATATTGGATTCGTGTAATTTGTAAAGCCAACTGCCGGTGACCAGTGCTGCCAACTGAAGTTTACAGAAAACCACTAATGTCACTGGAATAATCACCGGAAACCTGTATTTTCAATAGAAAAAAATTTCCAATTTACTAGTATCAGTTTAAACAGTCTTTGCCTCTCTGTTTATCAATGTATAAGTTACAAAACGTTGCAGGCAATACACTATCTGAAATCACAGTAACTGGTAACAAAACCACTAAAGTGGCAATTCTGCTAGGTTCAGCTATATTCGTATCTAGTCGGTGAGAAAGCGCTGCAATCGTAGCTTCTAACACAGCGTCATGTAGCAAGGTAATCCCCTCTCATGTTCCTTCCACCCGGCCACCCCTCCAACCCCTTCATTCACCCGAATACTATCGCGGCTATACTACCCACTGGAAGCGTTATTAGAAATGCTTTTAAACAGCTTGCTTTAGTTGTTTACAAGTTCTTTTCTTCCAATTGACAGTGTTGTAATCCGAACAGTCTTTATAAAAGATACACCTATTGGCACGAGTCATAGTTATCTTCTACCAGAGACAAGGTTGCAAGTAAATATTTATCGTAATCAGAGCATTGTCAGGAAGCTGCCTGGACAAGAACTGCTTGCCTTGCTTACCCTGACGAGACGCCACTGATGACAATGCCTTAGGAATGTGGGTTGGGCACAGCACCCACGTGAAGTGGATACATCACCTCATCCCTGATTTTCTGTCTGCCATTGGAGCACTTCCAGTTTTGTTTAGTTTTAAATAGTTTTATGTTTTTTCCCAGTAAAATATTCAATTTAAAATGTAGTTGTGTATCCAAGAAGAATAACTATGTTCAAATATAAAATTAATTTATATCTGTACTGAATTTTTTAATAAAAGGCGTGTCACCGGAAGTCAGCGGCCTAGTGCACTGAAAAATCGTTGACCCCCCTAGTCGAGATCGCCGCTCGCTCCAGTCTTTTAGCAGCTACAGGCAAAATACGATGTTGCCGGAGGAGCGTCATGGAGAGGCATAAAGGGGATGGTTTTGAATACTGACTGCAAGGGCTTTCTGGTATCAAGAGGGTGCTGACATCGGGGAAAGCGATCTCATTTTTTTTCGTCAGGAGAAAGAAATTTAAAATAGTAACAACAGACAGACTTCAGTACCGCAAATGCTGTCCACATTTTTAGTAGGTGAACCTAACACACGTTACGACACCCTCGTTACTCTGAGATAAGATCACCTGCCTCCGCACTCTACTGCTGAGGTTTTCTTTTATTAAAAAAGTTATACTGTACATATCTACGAAAGAGGCGACTCAAGTAGGTACCACTACAATACTGTATCTAGTAAATTTATATGAAAAAATATAACACAAGGCACCAAAATCCAAATTAATAATCAATCATAGTTACCATTATACAGTATGTAACGAAACACACTTAAATATTACAAATAATAAAACATTTACTATCTTAGCAATCTCAATGTATTGAAAAATAAATCCAGTTTATCCAATACCATCATAAACACTTATAAGAACATTCTAAAATGTCAGCAGACTTCTGAACAAAATATTAATTAACCTGTTAATATTCCACACCATTAACAATGAAGCAGTAAACCACAGAACCATAATATTAGTAAAGGGTTTGGTATAAATGCAACAAGCTTCCAGTGAGTAATTTTGATGTTATATTTTATATGTAACAGTTTAAATGATTTCAAATAATTCAAGTGAATAATATTTGCATTAATTTTTAATTATATAAATGGTTTTCAACTTCAATTTTCCTCACATCAATTAGAGGAAATATAATTTAATGTTTAGTGCTATACTGCATGCAGTTAAGTACAGCATAAAAGAGAATTGTCCTGAAACTCAATTGGCTCATATCTCAAATGTTTTTTCCCAGCTTTGGTACAATGAGCATAGGCAACGGGAAAACACGTAATCACCTGACAAAAGTCCAACAACCACTAGACTATAATCTGTGCACACCACTACAATGAAGCCAGCCACTTAGTTCAAAGTGCAACACGTCTGTTATGCAAGGTGCATAAAGCTTTTGTCTGTTGTTGACAATTTAAACATCAAAAATTACAATTATTTGGAAACAAATTTAACAAAACAGAACTAAATGTGGTATAAAGTAAACATGTATGCACTAAAAGGAGGTATTTGTACATTATAAGGGAAAGTTAAACTGTAATGAAAGCGATACAGTAAGTGTTACTATTTGCTAAAGTTATCAAGTAAAGAATCACCACTTGCGATTAACCAAGAAAATAAATCACTGATTACGATTAATCAGTACCCGCATCAATGACTAACTATATTTAGATACCCTACTGTATTCCTAATTTTTCATTGTTAGCTATAATGGTGCAGTTTGTTGTATGCAGGCTGACTTATTTTTTACTTTTAGGTAAATATCGTCGTTAAAATATACTGTGAAAGAAAAATGTGTTTCATGCTTCAACTGACTGTAAAAAAAATTGAAATATGGTAAAAAAAAGGCCACAGGTACAGTAAACCCCCGATCTAACGACATTGGTGATCTAATGAAATAATTTCCAGGAGCCGTCAAAAAATTAATATTTAACAAATTTATTAAAGCTATAAGCAAAGTGAAATAGATCGCAGTAAAATGTTAATTTAAAATAATTATACGTACATTAAACAATAAAATAATGCAGTTAACATAAATTAGTAATATGCAGCTGTGAAACAGAAAAAACTGTTTTATAGTGCTAGAAACTTCGGCTGGAATATAGGTAGTGGAGGCGTGCGCCGGGTGAGTAGGGCGCCCGCACAACACAGACATATGTGAAACGTGATGACTAACGCTGCCTTATCTCCTTATGCTCCCCCTCACTTCTCCACGCACCATCCTGCCTGAACTTCCCTCTCACACCCCTCCACTTGTCCTTTTGATACGTGACGTGGCATTGCAACGGTAATTTACAACCTTCTTTGAGGAACCATGAAAAATTCGGGTCAAAAAATCGAAAATGTAAGGAAAATCGTCTGTGTTGCAATTTCCTTTGTGAGTGTTGTGCTGTAAGAAACACACCGCTAAACATAGATACAATCCCTCCTGACTGTCCATGCCAGCCAATAACCATTCCCCCCCCCCCCTTCATATCGAACAAGCCAGATTGTGCTTGCGTGCACGCGTATCAACTGCCGATTGTCTTTGATAATGTGCAACTAGTATCTTGTCTCACCACAAAGCAGAGCAACGTGTGTTTTTCTTCCCATTCTGCGACTCTCTCCCATGTTTCCGAGCCCAGGGGGGATGGAGGTTGAAAAGAGACAACAAAAATAAAAAGACCAGCAGTCCGCAAAAGAAAAAGAATCCAACGTTATCTCATCTTTTTTCCTCTAGCTGCAGTGAGCTCAGCTTGACAACTTCCGCTGTATTATCGATCACTCGTCATGTGGCTATGAAAGCGCTGCGGAGTAAAAATGGCCTACGATGCAAACACAACAGTCCCGTAGCCGTGTGCGGCATGTAGGCCGAACGGTTTTTGTTTTATGCTTGCTCAACAGTGGAGCAATAAGAGCGACTGCAGCCAGTGTGCCGAGAGCCATTTAATCTCTATTTGTAGTACAGAGCATTAAACTGGGACGTTGTGCATAGTTTCGTGATTTTTCCAATAGGCCTACAACTTTTAGTGACGAGTAATTAAGTCGTTATTTTATACGTGACAGCACCTTGAAAAGTCCATTTTTGCCCTTCTGAGTGGCTCTAAATTCACGTTCATAATAGGCGTTCAAGTTTTTAACATACAGAGACTTTTTATTTAATGTTTGTTCTTTAATACGCACTTTTATTAGTATCACGTAAATTCTTATAATGGCGACAGGCTGTAACAGCTGTTGCGCAATAAAAAAAAGACAAGACTCAATGGCTGTACTGAAAGGTTTAAAAACCGTTACCGTATACATTCACATAAATATTACGACTTGTTTTGTTCTGGACTGAATGTGCTTCGCTCGAGACAAGCAGGATGAATCACACGCGCACGAGCTGCCAGGAGGCAAGCCAATGCCAGCGGCCCGGCCACTCCCCTCCTCCATCCCACACAACCAGACTGAGCGCGCCGCTCTGCAACACACACGTCACGGTGGGGGATTGTCGGGTACTATTTTATTTGGAAGACACTGTTGCATCATACTAAAAAATTATTTCAATGAAAACTTTTTTTAAGTCGGTAATTGTTCTACATAAATTTTAGAAAAAAAAATTATTTTTTTTTTATTTGGAAAAAGGGGGGGGGGTTAAATTTAGTTACCTCGGGACTAATGACATTGGCGATCTAACGAAACAATTTCCTGGAACCGTGCGATGTCATTAGATCGAGGGTTTACTTTACATTTAAGAACAAAAAAATGCTAGGTTAGTTACAGCACAATTCTTATGGGTAGGTAAATTTAACTAGTTTACAGTCATTTTCACTTAAGAGAACAGTACTAAGAACCTAACCGCAATGCTATGCCATGATTTACTGTGTATGAAATTCATATATAACTTAATAATTACAGAGTTGACTTGGAGATAAACTACCACAAAACACAATAAGATTAACAGACCACGGGTCAGTAGCATCAGCAGACGGACCAGGAATAGTTGAGAATGACCACGAACCTGCGACAACAAGTGCCTCATGTCCAGGAAGTAGCTGGTAGTGTGCTGCGAGAGGATGCGCATGGCCATCAAGGATGTGACGGAAGCTCCAGACATCCAAAGAGCCTCAGTGACAGGACACTCAACATTGTGGTAAGACTGCGTTGCTTCTTGCTGACAAGCCACGCTGCAGAAGGCCACGTTGCAGCAGCGACGACATGGTACCAACGAAACCACCCTGAGCACCACATAGTATGAAGTGTTACTGCTGGCACGAACCACCTACCTCCTCTCTCACTGCACCCATAGCTAACATCCCCACCTCTATTCTTGCATATCTGCCCTATCTTCTGGACCAACAGTTCTACATGTTACATGCAACAGTACAGTAGTTACTGTCGACTACCACAGTCTGACATGATCTACTTAGATGTACGGTTATTATTCATCTGTCATCAATTAATATTAGTAACTATGACAACCTTTCAACCACAGACACTTCAAAAAAGTTAAGAAATTTTATTCCATTAACTGTACCAACACACTATGTAGTTTCAAAAGGGTACCATAATTAAAATGAAGCAGTATTAAAAAATTTAGTAGAACAGGTCTGCTTGCAATACGCTACACTGTATAAATTAAAATCGACCTCTCTGGCAGGGTCATACTGTAAACAAGAGAAAGCAAGGGTGGAGATTGGGCCAGCTGATAAATTAGCGGGACATGCCCATAGGCTGTCCAGCCCGAGGAATGGATTAGGTAAGGGCGAGATGAGTGTTGAGCAGCTGCGGAATGAGAGAGGCAGGGGATATGAGAGTTTCCAGCAAAAACCAGCCAACCAATGGCAGTATCAAAACATTAATCTGTTGTTTTAAGTAGTCCACTAGCCCACACATGAATTCACAGTAAAGTTAGGTTAGTGGGCACACACATAGCAGTAAGAAACAAGGCGAGTGTTACCAGCGCTGACCTGCGGAAACAGTGCGTGCAGTGGCTGCGACAATACTCTGCCAGCAGAACGGCACAGTACGGTTTCTCGACCACTACAGTCTCCCCAGGGGCTATGTCCCTCCTTGCAGCAGCATACCTACCCACGTCCTGGCCCTGTTTCACCGCAACCACGCAGCTGGCCGATGGGTGTGTCTTGCTTGCCTCTGCACTGAGCGCAGGCATGCTACCAGTACTTGCTGGCAGGGGCGCTGCACAAACCACACCTGCCTTTACACACACTTGGAGACTTACTGCAACTGGGATCACAATTTAAACCATTACATTTAACACAGAATATTGGTTGTTCACACACAACACATTTCTTTGTTTTCCAACCTACTAACTCACAACTGTGGAAAATTGGTCCCGTGCTTGACAGATGTTGACAGAGTACATAAAGGACATAGATATATTTAATTTCTTCTGTAAATGCATAGGACAACAGCCAATCAGTGCAAAGAATTTACAAAATATTTATCACATTGATTTAGCCTCCTGAATATAGACAAGAATAAAAAAAGCAAGAATAATAAGTTTAATGTAAAAAACTATGTTGCAAATAGCGAAGTCCATCAGGACTTTATTTTACATATCAGAATTATTACAAAATATTATTCCACTTCATAAGTTCTCAAATGGCGTCAGGGATAATCCATTCACTCACAAATGCTACAGATGAAGTAAATTTGCTATATTTTCACTGTCTAACCATTAAGCATATGAAATTAAAATATTGAATTGATTTCACACAAGGTTTTTCATGTACAGCATATATTGTTTTGTTATATGTCCTGAGCTTACACTATTAATTGTAACCAAGACTTTCCTCAACAACACCACAGATGCCACTTAAACTTACCATTTTCCAAGTTTTTATTTTTCAGAAGAATGGCTATCATAATCTGTATGTCCTTCTGTGTCTTCATCCTTTTATCTGGCAGCATATTCGTAGCAGTGTCCAAGCATGTCAGCGTCATTTTGAAAGCTTCCAGCGCATCTTTCAACTGATTGGTCGCTAGCAAACACCTCGCCTTTCTGCAACATAATTACAAAAAAAAAAACCTTTGTGGATATCAATCACCTCATGTAATATTAATTAAGGATAATTAGTTCTGTATTTAACCCCCGATGTCTTTTATACAACCACCCTATGTACTATGGGTTAGTGTGTAGAATATAAATATATATTACTAGTACAGTTCTGTATAGGCCTACTAAATATTGAATGATGACTTGGTTTACTAATCATTTTATTTAAGAAGACTGGTAAGAGAATAAATGTGGAACATGCTGACATAATGAGACCAGAAAATGAAGCTATTAGCACATCCAAATTATCTAAAAATAATCTCATTGGCCCAGAAATAAAATAATTTAATGTTTGCAATACATGTTTAAGTGTGCAGTAGGAATGCTTTTAAAAAAGAACTAGATCTGATGTCACCAATATCCTACACAACTAGGCTAGTACATAAATTAATTACATTGCTCCGGCTAGGTAACTCAGTAATATTCGGTAGAACACAAAAATATCTTTCTCCCAGGACTTCTGAGATTAGATAGATTCCGAAACTACAGGAAAAAAAATATACGTCAGCAACGATCGCCGATTCCATCGCAAAATTACAAATTATAGTGTCCAAAAAACTTAATCAAAATTTATTATGTTCATGCAGGATTAACTAACACAGGAGGATTAAGGTTCTGGCTGCTAAAGTCATTATTTCTGTTACTCACGACCTTTTATTAACAAAAGGCGTCCCTTGGCGGCACCAACGCTATCTTGATCACTCAATATTAATATAAATATTGAAGCCGCAGGGTCTCTTCTTCAATACCCTGGCTTCCCTGACTTACTACTGGGCTGGGCATTTTAAAAACTATTCAAAATAGTTAGGATGGTGTCGGCTATCTCCCGATTAGCCGACGAGAGGAATTTTTATCGCCATTCCGTGTCAATGTCCCAGTCATAGATAAAAGCCCTAATCTCCACCCACGCACTCGCGATTATTGCCGCATTCAAAGCATCGCGCGCGAGCCGAAAAAGCTATTTGGGTCGGAGATTATCGCGGTGACGGTAAAAACAAATAAAAACAAATCATCCAAAATTGCGGTAACGAACTAAACTAACTCGAAACTAAACATGAAAACAAAACTAAACCCGAAAATTAAAGAAAATTAATCACGAGAGTCTACAAATATAAATAAACAAAAAAAAAATACTACTGGATGTGTACTAACCTCCACAGAGAAACAAAGCTATCTATCTGGGGCATTCATTAACTAACCAAAACGAATTTATAACCTACAAATTACAATTATTTAACATGCCAATTACAAATTAATTACAATCAAAATAAAAGAAAAAAAATCAAAGAAATTACAGAACAAACATATTAAATTCTTCTATAGCCAAAAGCTATAGAAATTCCCCTCCTGCGGAAAATTACATACTTACTCTAGCTAAGATGAAATTGTCAGCATACCCAGTTAAAATTCACAAATTACAATAACATAAACAAATACACGTGTTCAAAGTATTAGAGTTAAAACAACGACATCCTGCGTACCAACTTGCTGATTAAAGTCCAAAATAATATCTTTAAGTGAAATAATAAAAATGTTATTTAACAATCATAAAATAAATTCAATTAACTCTTGATGAAATACAATCACTACTGATACTTACAGTCAATCTTCAAACCCCGAGAAAAAAAAAAAAAACATAGAAAAACAAATCATTGAAAGAAAATGACAAATGTCATTCTCAGCCGTTGGTCACACTGATGCGGCGACGTCACGTGGTAACTGCTCCCATGATGCACTAGTGTTGCTAATCTCGTTCGTACTGTAGAACATATGTGTGGCAATGCACACACACAGTAGTAACGGCAGTTCTACTTACCTTGACGGCAGTTCGCGCCTTTGTTCGCTTTTATATACAGTGTTCAACAACTCGATAATATTACTTAACTTTGTGATCACAACGACGGGAAGGTAATCACTGTTGAAAGGATACCCACGCCGTTTGATTTTCAACGTCCGTTATACTTGTAGTTCCCGCGACACTCTTGTAACATAAGTCTGTTATATTACTGTTTATATACACCCGTTGGTACATGTCCACACTAATATGTTAGCACTTTAATTTTTCTTTACTAGCACTTTAATTTTTCTTTACTATCAACGTTTTTAGTTAATAACGCCAAATATCTATAGTTAAATCTTTCAGTGTGGTAATTGTTCTACCTTTAAAACTTCTAGTTTTTAACAATAGTGGCTCTTGATTTTGTATACTTATGTTTCACCACGAAAAAATCCTAGGGTTGTGGCAGAGCTCATATCGTCTCGTATTCATTCTCGTTACCATACTTTAATGTTTTAATAATCATAACTTTATTGTGGATGTGCTAATACTCCGTTTGTATACCATATATAGGTATGTATATTAACAATTCGTTTATTCATGTTTACATCAAGGCTAGATGGTTGTCAATTAATTTCCAACATGTATACAACACAAAAACCTAGAGTAACGACATCTATAGAATAATAGGGAGAGCGTTTTGGTCGCCTCATTGTCCTAAACAACTCGTCCAAATATGATGATCCAACGATGTCCTATTCTAAATGCTGACAATTAATAACTGTGAAAACTCAACAATAAACACAATTCGTGACCAGTATACAGCATTAAATAAAAATAAAATACTCATACTTTGAGATGATTTCAAGACATAACGAAATAACATATTAACAACGACACTTATACAAACCAATAACAATATTCAAATAACACAGTAATACATCAATACAGTGATTCGTGTGAGTGCAAGAAGACTTTGAAGGAGAAATCTGTGGCCAAGGTAATCAATAAAAGAAAAGTTTTATACAATTATGAACATTTCCAACAATCCTTGCTCCTTCCTCTTTAAGGAGTAATTACTGAAGGTGAGTCACACTATAAGGTAGGTGGTGTTTTGCAACAATATATGTGTGCCTGAGTGTTGAAGTTTGTATGGTTTCACTGGGATTATACAGCTTCAGTAAGTGGTTCAATGGCAGTTGTTATAGGTCATTACCTAGTTTACTTTATTTTCTCATCCAATTTTTTTTTATCACTTGTAGCGTAACTTTAGCTTGTCCAGTCACTTAAAATAGGCAACTTTCAAGTTGTGTAGCCGTACCGATATCTCAACAATACAATTACAAGAGAGGTGTTGTTAATATTGACCAATCAATTATACTTCTCTCTGGTAGATCCAATATATTCAGATAGTTAAGCGTAAGATAATTCACTTTGCTCCATGAGTGCAACGACATATGCGACAAAATCATTCATAAAATCAATTATACATAAATACCCTTATTCTTAATATCAATACAATAATGTCTGGCATCCAGCTCAGAACAAGTGCATAACATGGCACTACAACAAACACATACGTACGTCGCACAATAATAAAATAAAGCAAATTCTGTGATTTCACGCTATTGTAACTTTAACATCTGATCCAACAGAACTCAGTGTTTTGGTCTTATCTCTCGTAATACTCCTTAACCTACTGCAGTTGTCGAGGACGGTAATAAGGCTTAAGTTGCGTGATGTTAAATCTTCCCACAATCTTTCCTTCTTCATCGGACAATTCATAACAGTTTTCTTTGATAATGGCAGTAATAGTATGGGGACCATCAAACAACAGACACAGCTTCTTGGTGAAATGTTCCCAGTGTGAGCTAACGAAACTTGTGCGTTTAAGTACTTTGTCGCCCACCTTAAATTTATTTAATTTTGAAGTTTTCTGCTGCTTCTTTCTTGTTTCTGCCGAACTATACAATCTTCTTTTAACTAGGGCCATGATATCTTCTGTTGACTCTCTTCTTTCACTCTCTACGGTGGGCAAATTCTTAATCAGTTTAGGTAAAAATCTGGTAGCTACAGTCTCAGATCTCCCACCGGTTAATATTTCATAAGGGGTAAAACCTGTAATCAAGTGAACTGTATGGTTCAATATGAACTCAGCCAATGGTAATTTTTCCTTCCAAGCTTGCTGTGAGTCATGACAGTAAATTCTCAGAACAGTCCCTAAAACCTTCATACATCTCTCAACAGGGTTGAATTGAGGGTGTCTTATTGAAGCGGTGGTAGGTACAATTTGCCACTTCTTCAATCCTGTTTGCCACATGTGACTGGTGAACTGACTTCCATGATCCGATAATATGCATTTAGGACTTCCCACTTCCTCTACAAAATGCTTGACTTTGTTCAGTAAAATATTAGTCTTGGCTTGCACAATAGGGTACAGTTTGGTGAATTTTGAAAACAAGTCAGACATGACGAAAACATATTGTACTCCCGATTTTGATCTAGGCAACGGCCCAAAAAGGTCTACAGATACTAAATCAAGTGGTGCTTGAGGGATAATAGCCTGATAGCTACCCTGTAGGTTTTCTTGAGCATGCTTACTCTTTTGACATAGGTCACAGGTAGTAACGACTGATTTTACAATGCCTTGCATATTTTCCCAGTACATCTCTCTCTTCAACGATCGATACAGTTTATTCACACCTACATGTCCCAACGCCATATGGAGTACAGCTGCAACTGCTACCGCTATCTCTTGAGGTATTACAGGCTTCCAATAGTTTTCAAACTCACTGTTGTTACGGCTGTGGTAAAAAATAATCCCTTCATCTGAGGTGCAAAAGGACTGATGAATCTTGCTCTGCGGTGTTTCTTGGCTTAGCTTTTTAATAGTCTGCTTACAGAGTTTGTCATCTAGTTGCTTACTTTTCAGTTCATTTAACATCTGTTTCAACTTGCTGTCATTGCTTCCGCTGACTACTGCGTGTGCAGAGATGGTGAATTCCTTAAAGAGCTTTTCTTACTCGGGATCTCATCGTATTCATTTCCAGGAATGCGACTAAGGTAATCAGCTGCGAGGTTGTCAGAACCCTTAATATATTGAATGTCAATGTCATACTCTTGTACCAGTAAACAACAACGTGTTAGATGGTTCCCAAATACTTTTCCTGTCCTTAAGCAGGTTAGAGCTTGATGGTCTGTTATTAATTTTATTTTTTCGCCCAAAAGTAATTCTCGAAATTTAGTCAAGGCCCAAATAATTGCTAATGCTTCCTTTTCTGTCACCGTGTAGTTGCGCTCGGCAGTGCTCAGTGTTCTACTGGCCATTGCGACGGTTTTTACCACATTATCTGTTTCCTGAGCCAGTTTACAACCTATGGCATAGTCTGATGCATCCGTGTATAACAGGTACTCCTTGCCTTGCATGGGGTGGTAGATCACATGATCGGTGAGGAATATAGCTTTTAGATTCTCGAACGCTGTCTGTTCCACTTCCGTCCATGTCCAGGTCCTATCCTTTTTTAGCAGTGCAAACAGGGGTACTGCCACCTTGGCAATCTGGTCAGAATAGTTCCTGTAGAACCCTAAGACTCCCAAGAAAGCTCTAAGCTGTTTTACATTTTTAGGCGTAGGGAATTTAATGATGGCTTCCAGCTTCTCAGGTGCTGTGTGGATTCCCTCTGGAGTCAGTAAATGTCCTAAGAATGGTAGCTCTTCCCTGCAAAACAAAGATTTGCGAATTTTGATAGTCATCCCCGCTTCAGTTAGTTTACTAATCACAAAATTCAGGTGGTGAAGGTGTTCTTCAAAGGAACTGGAAGTGACGAGGATATCATCCACATAAGCTCTCGCGTAACCTTTACATTCTTCTCCCAGTGTCAAATCTAAGCACCTCGTAAATTCAGCTACAGCACTACAGAGATTGAATGGCATAACTTGGAACAAATATTGTTGATTTTTAAATAAGAATGCAGTGTACTGCTGAGATGAACTCTCCAGTGGTATTTGCCAGTAACCATTAGTCAAATCCAGAGTTGTCAAGTATTTCACACCTTGGTATAGCCGTAAGATCTCGCTAGTCGGTACTGGTCCTTCCCTGAACTTGACTGATATCTTATTGATAGCTCTTGCATCCAGGCAAAGTCTCACCGAGCCGTCTTTTCTTGGGTACACACACGACACACCATGGGTGACGTATACGGGCTCTCACCTCTCCTTATCACCTTCCAGTCAAGCATCAGTTGTAAGTACTCTTTCGCTGCCGGTTGATACTTTACGGGGATCGGGTAGGTCTTACTGTGAAATGGCTCTCCTTTGATCACTGTTATTTTGGCCTGATAAAGCTTATTCAACCCAGGAATGTCTGAAAAGGTAGCTTGATTCATCATTAGTAAGTCGTACAACTGTTTTTGCTGGGTGTAGCTTATTCTCGTAGCTGCACACACTGCTTGTGATATCTCCTCGGAGATAGGTACTGGTTGGCTGGTAGACTGTTGACTAAGATGGTATAGACTGATATCCCTTCTCAAGCTTCCCATTAAACTGTCGGAAATTTGCCATTTCTCTGGTAATATGGAGGTTTCCATATTGTCTTGAGGCGTAAGTAACCATCCTCCAAAATTTAATAAGATACTATGTTCGGACAGGAAATCTGTACCCAATATGAGCGGTTTTGACAACCCCTTTACAATTAGTACCGAAGCCATCTTCGGCCTTCCTAAACCTTCAATGTTTACGATGGTCTGTTTATTTATTACAGCACTTTTGCGCGAAGATGCTCCAACAATTTTGATCTGCGGGGTAGGTAAGATAGGAAGCTTTACCCCAACATCCTCAATGCTCTGTACTAATTCTATATTAACACAACTAATTTCAGCTCCACTATCCAGAAGAGCAGTGGTTCTAACTCCATATACCTTCACTGGCACTTCAGGACACAGTGCAGTGTTAGGTTTGCTAAGTGTATCATCCGATTCTTGCAATAGGAATTCTCGATCTGAATCGCACATAATAGCAGAGTTCAGTGTTTTTACCTCATTCAACATACAGTCACTTTTCCCAAGCTTGCCCCCACCTTTATACGGGATCAGTGGCGGGAGACTGTGCTCACTGATCCTTACTCGTTTAACCTGTCATTTACCGGTAAGGTCTGTCCATGATTAGTTCTACTGTCACTAGGGTTAGGTACCCATTGGTTCTTCCCGTTCGGTGTGGAGTAACATGTTTCTAATGGGTTAAGTGGCTGCTGGTGTTGGAAATAACCCTCTTGATTTGACATATTCAGTGTAGTGTAGTGTGCGTAGGGAAATGGTATGGATGGCGTAGCGTAGGACAAGGGTATTGGTACAGCTGGTTGGCTACTCTGATGTCCAGCATCGACCTTGGGGGTTTCGGTCCTCATGTCCGTCTCAGGCTCATTGTCGTGCGGCCTACTACTTCCTACGTTTCCCATTTTGCCTGCTTGGTGGTCATCTTCGGTCTCCATTGACCGTTTCCCCAATCTACTGACATTAAAGTTGTCCAATCTCCTCCTGTCATTTATGTAGCCCAGATGTTCTTGGCTTGCAGTGTTTCCCGGTTTAACGACATGGTGGTCGTCTTCGCTGTCCCGCTGGTAGTCCCATTGTTTGCCTCGACCTCGGTTTCCTCCAGCACCTTGGTTCCATCATATGTTGTTACCGCCGCGGTTCCATCCTCTGTTCCTGAACCTCATTGTGTTGACCTTCGGACCTCGGTTTTGTTCGTCCTGTTGCCGGAACCCATTATGAGAATAACCGAACCCTCGCCTCTGTGGTCCCTGGTACAATGGAGGGGGTGGTGGAGTATTAGGCCTCAACCTCTCTGGTTGTTCTCGGGAACTGGCTTGCCTG
This sequence comes from Medauroidea extradentata, assembly GCA_003012365.1. NCBI lineage: Eukaryota > Metazoa > Arthropoda > Insecta > Phasmatodea > Phasmatidae > Medauroidea > Medauroidea extradentata. Next base: position 29,191 of record PNEQ01004851.1, read on the forward strand.
CATTGGCGCTCCAGGCGATCCGCCTTGATTAGGTGATACCTAAAATCATTTAGGTCCCTACATGAGCTACCGGTAAATTGGCGTTGGTAGGATATGGGAAGTTGTGAAATGACCAAGTCTATGAACTCTTCCTCTGTCATAGGGATAGTGAAATGCCTAGATTTTTCGTAGACCTCCCGGTAGTGTTCTTCAATGGATTTGGGTTTTCGGGGGTCATAGTGTTCTGCAGCTAGCTGACTCCTGACAAGGCTTTGGATTTTGGAATTCCAAAACTCTTTAAGTAGATTCTCCTTAAGCTCCTCGAGGTTGGAAATACAGTCCTTCGTTACTTCCCACCAGCAGTAAGCCGTCGAGAACAAACTCACCCCCATGCATCGCAAAATATCGGAATCGGATAAATTGAATAGCCGTGCATACTCCTCCAGTTTGCGTATATAGATAACTGGATTTTCGTGTGGCCTGCCTGCAAACTTTGGCATCTCTTCTGCCCACTGTTTTGAGGGGTGGTGGAAGAGTAGAGGAGTTAGTGTGTCACACAATAACGGAGCAGTTTGCTTTATGGTAGGACTGTTGTCCGGAACACTGATGTCGGTTAGGCAGGGGTTATGTTCGGTCTCCTGTGCCTCACGACAAATCCTTGCATTGTGGAGTTCCCCTGCGAGGTCTACTACCCGCTGTTCTAACCTCTCCATCTTTTCAGTTTCCCTCTGGCCTTGTTCGTGTGCGCCCTTAGTCACCTGATCGATACGGGTTTCAAAATGTCGGCTAAACGATTCTAGCTGTTTACTTACTTCGGTCACTATCACCTCGCGGTCTGGAGCTACTGGAACAGTTATGCCACTCTCAAGCCTAGATAAACGTCCGTCGAAACCAGATAGCTGTTGTGAAACTTCAACTTGGTGGTTGTTTACTGTCCGCAGTACTTCCTCTAATTGAAGCGCACTCTGTGTTAGTCGGCCTTCGGTCTCCTCCCGCATTTGTACAAACTTGTCGTCAATTTGTTTAACCAGTTCTGCCTGTTGCAGACGAACAGTCTGTATCTGTTGTGTAATTTCTGCTTTAATATCACAGTTCTGCT
>PNEQ01004851.1:31268-44795 GCA_003012365.1 Medauroidea extradentata
GCAGTACTTCCTCTAATTGAAGCGCACTCTGTGTTAGTCGGCCTTCGGTCTCCTCCCGCATTTGTACAAACTTGTCGTCAATTTGTTTAACCAGTTCTGCCTGTTGCAGACGAACAGTCTGTATCTGTTGTGTAATTTCTGCTTTAATATCACAGTTCTGCTGCACCATTTCAGTTTTAATGCTAGCCATACTCAACATCAGTTGTTGAAACTGAGTTATCATGTCTGCTAAGGACGTGCCAGTGTTAGCGTGTGATGTGGACAGGTTTGTGTTAAAAGAGGGTTTTAGGTTAATGTCAGGCGCAAGTGGTGTGAGCTCCTCTTGTAGCAAATTAGGACCCTGTTCGTCACTACTAACACCTCCAGACTGAAGATTGTCCTCAATGGGTTGAACGTGTAGCAAATCCACTTCCTGATGTGCTTTGTCTGCCAACCTCTTTGCCCTAATAGTGCTTCGTAGATTATAGTTCTCCTGCTCGTGGTCAGACATTGTGTATTTTATGGACAGCAACTAGTTTCGGAATATCACACTTGAGCCCCGCTACAGGCGCCAAGATCTATACAACCACCCTATATACTATGGGTTAGTGTGTAGAATATACATATATATTACTAGTACAGTTCTGTATAGGCCTACTAAATATTGAATGATGACTTGGTTTACTAATCATTTTATTTAAGAAGACTGGTAAGAGAATAAATGTGGAACATGCTGACATAATGAGACCAGAAAATGAAGCTATTAGCACATCCAAATTATCTAAAAATAATCTCATTGGCCCAGAAATAAAATAATTTAATGTTTGCAATACATGTTTAAGTGTGCAGTAGGAATGCTTTTAAAAAAGAACTAGATCTGATGTCACCAATATTCTACACAACTAGGCTAGTACATAAATTAATTACATTGCTCCGGCTAGGTAACTCAGTAATATTCGGTAGAACACAAAAATATCTTTCTCCCAGGACTTCTGAGATTAGATAGATTCCGAAACTACAGGAAAAAAAATATACGTCAGCAACGATCGCCGATTCCATCGCAAAATTACAAATTATAGTGTCCAAAAAACTTAATCAAAATTTATTATGTTCATGCAGGATTAACTAACACAGGAGGATTAAGGTTCTGGCTGCTAAAGTCATTATTTCTGTTACTCACGACCTTTTATTAACAAAAGGCGTCCCTTGGCGGCACCGACGCTATCTTGATCACTCAATATTAATATAAATATTGAAGCCGCAGGGTCTCTTCTTCAATACCCTGGCTACCCTGACTTACTACTGGGCTGGGCATTTTAAAAACTATTCAAAATAGTTAGGATGGCGTCGGCTATCTCCCGATTAGCCGACGAGAGGAATTTTTATCGCCATTCCGTGTCGATATCCCAGTCATAGATAAAAGCCCTAATATCCACCCACGCACTCACGATTATTGCCGCATTCAAAGCATCACGCGCGAGCCGAAAAAGCTATTTGGGTTGGAGATTATCGCGGTGATGGTAAAAACAAATAAAAACAAATCATCCAAAATCGCGGTAACGAACTAAACTAACTCGAAACTAAACATGAAAACAAAACTAAACCCGAAAATTAAAGAAAAATAATCACGAGAGTCTACAAATATAAATAAACAAAAAAAAAAATACTACTGGATGTGTACTAACCTCCACAGAGAAACAAAGCTATCTATCTGGGGCATTCATTAACTAACCAAAACGAATTTATAACCTACAAATTACAATTATTTAACATGCCAATTACAAATTAATTACAATCAAAATAAAAGAAAAAATCAAAGAAATTACAGAACAAACATATTAAATTCTTCTATAGCCAAATGCTATACTTTCTTGTGCTGAATGAAAATTTACACGATTCAGTACTATTTACTTACAAGATTTTCTGTTCATTTTATATGTTCCATGTCCATTACAAAAAAAACTGTGGGTGCTAGAGATAAGTACATAAACTCATCGTCTTTCTTGTCCAAGAAATCTTGTTTATCAGTGACATTATAGCTAATCATATACAGTATATAGTAAAATCTATGCAACAGTTCACACAGTAAACTTACTAAGATGCTGAGTTGTCAACTTCTTTATTCATACTAAAAGGGAATTTAAAAACATACTCTATGCAAAAGCTGGACACCAAGGAGTTGTGGGACGATGTTACAAAATGAGGGACGTCTTAATGAAATAGTTAGCTCTGGATACTTTATCTCACAACATACTACTGTTTGTTACAATTACTCAGCAAGGTTGCATAGTTGTAAAACTATAATAACAATAAATTGTCTTTATTTGGCACAGGTAAGACAATTCTGATTCCCTTAAATTGACTTATACCAAGGCAATGGTGCAATGTTGCCATGCAACTTAGTTGAATGCTACATGGAGCACAAGGTTTCTCAGTACACAAGCAATAATGTCGTTGCTTGTGACAAGTTAAAAGTAGTTGCCAGTGTCCCGTAACAGATTGGACTTTTGTGTCACATTGCATGCAACTTACGAGAAAGTAAAGGTAGGAATGGAGTTCAATAATAAAGTAACTTTCAATTTTATTGAGGACTACAGGGAAAAACGTATTATGGAGCGGCAAACAACGCAAATACAAAAACTGCAAATTAAAAAAATAACTAGGACACACGTACAATACTGACATTTAGTAAAAGAAGAATGGTTGAGTCTGACACTTTAAATAAGTACATTAAAGACTTATACGAGTCACAAGTAGTAGTCTCGAGGTTTTTGCAAGTCTCACACTTGCAGGAATACTTTGACGATAATTTGTGTCCTGTGTGTTGATTTCAGGCTCAATCAGTTTCAGCATACATTTAAAATCATCCTGAAACATTTTTGCAACAAATCTCTCTTAGTAATAATTAAACATCTTAATTTTCGACACACAATATATTTTTCTCGTCCATAAACTCCATTCCCTGTTCCTTCTTCACTTATCACTATAAATGTGGCAGCAGCAATTTTCAGCCATGAAAGAGACGTAATTGAAAAAAAAAAATCTCAATATTTACATACGATAATAACCAAAAAAGGTGTGCTCAATGTAAAGAGTTCAATGCATGTGATATGGTTCTAAAGGAAGATGCACATGGCCATGTGACAGAATCGTATTTTTGTGACTTGTCGCGCATGGTTGTCTCAGTGTAAGGCCACCTTCACACTGAACCTCCACCAACCACAGTCAAATACTAGAACCGTTTCAAATAAAAATTAATAACACAAAGACAAAAATTACAATTTATACTTAATAAATGAAAAAATGAAACACAAACATCAAAACATAATATGTGGCACAGCAAATGGTACATGGCCAGGCAACTCAAAACCCAGAGTTTAGCAAGTAGCCAAGTAAATTAAACAGGTTTTGCTAGTACTAGGGTTGTAATCAAACAAAACATTACATAAACTATTTATGAATATTGAATATACACATAAACATGACTTTGTCAGTGGACTCTTGTTCAGGAAGACCTGGGTTACATTCTCAGTACAGCTATCTTGGTATGGCTTTCTGAACTCTCAGCAGGCAAGTAAATGCTGTGATTGTCCCTCAATACAGACCATGGTGTATTCCTTCCAAGTCTCACAGAGTCAGTAAGTTTGTCTCTTTAAACATCGCTGTCAACAAGACACTGAACCAGCTTTATCTACTTCTCCTTGCTTTCATTAGAACATGAAGACGTTTTCATGATGTATGACTTGTCATGTATGTTGACTACATTGCATTTACATATCTACCTGTAGTTATTCAGGTAAGGTCTCAACATTAGCAAGGTCTTAAGAGCCCTCTACTAACTTTAACGTCCTCTTATCTGTCTGGCACATCTAGTGCACTAACAGTTTACTAAGACTTTCGTTACAACAAAATGAAAATGACATCTCTAAACTCTAGGCTGTATCTATTTTTAAATGAGAATCCATATAAGATAAAACATGGTACAGTATACTGAATATTGTAAACTGTAATGCTGACTCTTTCTACGAGCACACAGCTTATTCAGAAGGAAAAACGTAGGAGTAGGTCTTGCTGACGTACCTCTCGAGAACTTTGTGTTGCAGGTGTGGAGGGTAACCAAGTGACAGAGCCAGACGGATGTCATCCAAGGCATGGTGGTATCGCTTGAGGTGGTACAGCGCAGCCGAGCGGTTCGCTACGACCACGGCAAGCTCGCTGCTCGAGTCTGTACACACATACGCTCCACATTAGTTACAAGTACAAGCATGTAACCATACAACACAATGACACCAGCAATTATTTACAACTGATCATTGCAAGTGCAATCACATTATGATGTAGTAACTAATCACACCCATATAAAACTAAACCAATGTTTAATCTGCCAAAATTTAGCTCTAAACTTGATGAGCAACAATAGTCTTGTAGACACTTTCACAACTTTCAGCTTCCTTCTATGCTCGGGTAGCGGTGGGGCATTCACTCGAAGAAACAAACATTATGTTAACAGCACAGGCTGTAATTTACCATTCCTTTAAACTTATAAGCTCAAAATTTTCAATCTTATTTTTTAATGTTACTATCATAAACTCTTATGAAAATGAACTCAATGTTTTAAAATAATTTTTACAGCATTATACTCTGTAGTACAAGGCAGCTCAAACAGGAGTGTTACTGGAGGTCTCTAAGTCTACTAGTGTTTTGAGTGCCTGAACTCGCTGCCTGATGCACCAAAATGTCGTGCAACCGCACAAACAATGTGATTGTACTTTTATGGGTGCGAGACTATCAAGAATAACCAGCCTGTGAGTACCTCAACCTTCTGTCCTTTTATTTAACTGGTTTAGCATTTTATAAAATTCTGACATGATGACTGAGTTCACTAGCTACATATGCCATGTTCTCCGTTCATTGAAGTACAGGACTGGATGTTGTCGCAGATACATTACAGTCGTGGTCATCTTAACTCTACTCATTATGTACCTTCACTTGTTCAGACATAAATATATCACATAGACAAAAATATATGAGCCTACTGCACATACTTAAAGAGGAAAGCATCACTATTCATTACTGAATAACAAGGGCAGTTCTCAGAGACTTGTAGTGCTACTGCAGTGCACACAGTTCACTTGCTTTCATACACATTTGCTGTATTATTAAAGGTTGATTATGTGCATACAAAGTTCGGTTACTGCAACAGTTGAAATCTGGTGACTATATCATACAACAATTCACAGAGACACATTTCACATACATATATTAGGGAGCATGCACATGATGGTCGTAATGTGAATGTGAGGTGTGGTGTAATATAATTACTGATATATTGCACATTTTCTAAGCAGTCATTCAACACAAACCTGTCTGGACATGCTTTAACTGACGGCTATGTACGGTAGTTCCAAATACTGACCATTTTCAGCCAAAAACAATTTATATAAGAAAATGGTGTTTTTGCAGTCCTTCTGAGGCATGATAATGATTCAGAATATGAAGAAATGTACAGGCAGGTACAACACACATTCATCTGAAACATTAGGTCATAAAGTGATAGGGACACCACTAAATGTATCATTGAGGCATTCGAGAAAAGACTGCACACCAGTTCAGTGACATGCGCCTAGAGGTCAGGGTGAGGAACGTGCTGTGTTGTTCCTAGCTCTCCACATTTCTTCAACTCCAACGTGCATAACACAGCCATTCAAGTACCTTAAACCAATTACATGACTGAGCAAAATTATTGTTAAAATATACTGCAATAGGTTCTGCATTGTATGAATAATATGTAACTAGTATACAAACAGTACATGTCACACATGTCTCAAACATTAATTTATAATGGGAAATACACACTGCATTTAAAATCCCTAAATGCAGTCCTTGCTTACCAACTAACTTCAAAGCTGAAACTAATAGTTCCAGTAATATGTTGAAAATTAATAGGCCTATAATGCAAATGAACAGATGTTCCCTGCTTTAGAGTTATGAACAGATGCGCAGCAAATACGCCTACATACTGTATTTCAAAATTCAACGTGTTTAACTGTAACCAAAAATAACAGCTTTTTTTAATATTGCTACCAGAGTCTTCAAACCTCTAAGTGAGCAAACCTTTAACTGGCGTTAAGTTCCTTATAATTTAGAAGAACTTTAGAAGATTTAAAAAAAGTTGAGCAAAGGTCCTGTTTCAATGTAGTTTCCCTAGCACTTCTTTCTTCAGTATAAAAACAACACTACCATATCAGAGTTTTAAAAGTGTCCAAGTGGGGAAAAATTTTAAGTTTGTATTTATATAAAATAACGTTAGTTTTTTAGACATTACGTACTTGGGAGTAAATATAGCTCAGCTAGTTTTCTCATAATGACATTTCAGAATCAAAATTTGCGTGTTTTTCCTTCTTATATGTTGCAAAAACAAATCAAAGTAATTAAATGAAAAATTCACATTTAAACTACAAGGCACAGATTACTGCTTGACATGTATTAAAATCTATTACAAAACATTTTTGAATTTACGAAAATTGCTGTAATTATTAATTTTTTTGCTTCTATTATGAACTTTTTTTAAATACAAAAATATTTTGTAATGGATTTTAATACACGTTGACCAAGCAGTAATCCATGCTGTGTAGTTTCAATGTGAATCTGTTCCGTGCTACTTAAAAACATGTGCTTGAACAGCATGCTCAGTGTTCAGTTCAAGATGGCGACTCTGTAAGTAAAATGTGCGGGACTCGGTCCTCCGGAGTGTTATTATTTTGTGGAGATCTAGGAACTACAACAGAATCAGTCTTTAAAGTAGTCAAACTCTTGCAAAACAGTGACAAAAAGACTTTTCTGGTAAAAAAGTGACTAAGAGAATGTAAAAATTATTAACAGTAACAAAAAAAACAATTATGCCTACTGCTGCCAAATAAATTCCCACTCAAAAAATGTACCGCAGTACACAATATAATTGTATTGGCAGCAAGGCTACATCAAAGTTCAATGCATTGCTTCTTAAGTTGCTACCCCTAGTAATTCTGTTTTTTTCTTTCTAAGTAAGCATGGTAACTTGCATGGAAAATGCATGCCTTAGCCAAAAGCTCCCCAGTGATGGAGAATAACTATGACTTCATTGCAAACAAGTTCACAGCACTCTTCACTATAAAAGTAGCATTTAAATGTTCTCTCTGACAGAAATCCTTTTTCTGACAGACCTCAACGAAGAGATGTACTCTGCACTAAAAGCAGCCTGTTATTTTTTCTACACAAATTAAAGAAAGAAAACCTGTTTATTTATAAACGTATGCATGATATCAACAATAAACACCAATCAAAAACATGAAAAAAGTGAGTGACTTCTGCCACAAAAAGTGACTTTTAGTGGAAAAAATTACAGACTTTGAAGCCTGTTACACATAGTATCAATGTGTTTTTTTGTATTCATTAGTTTCTGCAGCTTATAAGAATGAAAAAATGTGAATTTTTACTATGAAATGCCATTATTGGAAAACTGGCTTAGAAAATTAACACTTTTCCCACTTGGATGCCATTAACAGAATTTTTTATGTAACAGGTGTACATAACCTAAAATAATTTTGCCCTATGCAGTAAGTGACAATGATAAACAGCATGTAAAATAGTAAATAAATAATAAACACGCAACTGGACTGTCACCTGTGACAGATCATTCCTTCCTGCTACTTTAGAGTCTTTAGACTATCCTAGCTCCAAACCCTTCTAAAGTTAATTTTTACACAATGCTTTATGCTTCTTAAGAAACCTGTTTTCAACTCTCAAAATATTAAACATTACATACAGACATTTAGCTACCTCCAGTCCAAGGGAGCTTCTGTACACTTTTATTGTACAACCGCAAGGCAGCACGGTAGTCACCACCTTTAAACACTTTGTTACCATCCTCTTTCAATGTTCTTCCCAGTTCACAGTCCTTCACATCATCTGCTAAGAGAGGTATATGGCAGCTGTGGGCTGCTGGTAAACTATACATGAAAGAGAATCTTTCTTCATCTGTTTTAAGAACTGAAAAATTTTTAAAGGCATCATCACCAACTGAGCAACGCAATTTCTCATTGTGTTCCTGTAAAAACCCTGAGTGCAAACTACATTCCAACATTGTGGCCGATCACTAACTGAGCACAACATCTGTTGGGAGGACAGCACTGCTTTATGTCTGGAAGGAAGCTGGAGTTAAAATTAGACTGCTATTTTTACACAGCTACAGCATATTGTTAGAACACACCAACAACCACTCACTCAGTATTACTGCCTACTCTGAAAAATATTACTTAACTTGTTAAATTTTTATGACAATTGTACATTGTTATGAATGAAAATTAATAATTATTTTTACAACTTAAATATCAACCATGTTACTTTTATCTCATTTGCATGCTGAGATTAAATCATTATACTCTCCACTCCAGGGATACCTTTCAAGTAACCAAACCATTTCCCAAATGTCAATATTTTAGATACATACATCAGTATTTGAAGCTGTGTACGTTGAGCCCAAAAGACATACTCTCCCCCAAAAGTGCTCTTTAGAACTCTTTGCCTCTCACACACACGGCCATACCTCCTCTCCCTCAACACAGACTGTGACCATTATCAGGTGTGTCTCACATATTTTAGTGAAATATTTAATACAAAGTGGCAGGTATGTGTGATTCATAATAACTGAGGTTAGTGAATGATCTCATCTGTATTTTTCTGGTGGCCAGTGCAACCACCTATCACATCACCTATTCTGTGGCCTCGTATCACCATGTTGATTGGCCCAGACAAAGTAGAAATAACTAAATCTTTCTCGTTCCTTTCCAGCATTCTCACAATATACTCACATTTACTTTACATTCCTTAGGCCTTCATATGCAACACTACATTCAACATCACTAAGTCAAGTTGGAGCTACTTCTGGTCGCAGGCTGCCCAACTGCTGACAATACCAGAACATTAAATTTATTGATAAATTATTTTAATTTTTACCAATAGTAGAGTAAAAATTATTTAACGAACCTAAAATCAACGAGAAATTCTCACTCAAATATGACAATGAAAAAACTATTACCTTACAATTCTAAAAATGGTAGTAAGCATATTTACACACACCTTTTTAAAACTACAATGCATATTTTATACCATGAGCAATAATACTCTTTTTAATTTATGATCATTGTGAATTCAGTATTATTACGTCCACTTTCTGTTTTTATCTGTTGTTCAAATTAAAACTTATTAAAACTTCCATTTCACGTGAATACAAAAATATTTCCCAACACTGTAGTTCAATAAATACACAATATTTTAATGACACATACAGAATGTTAATACGTAATAAACACATTTATAATATATAACGTGAAAGGCCGGTAGTAGCATCAGCGACAAATAATAAGCCAGGTAGACTGGCGTAGCAAACAGGGGTACCAAGCTCGCAACAACACTCAGCCAGGAAACGGAGAGCTCTCTTTAGCCACCCCCTGCTATGGAGCACGAAGAGTAAGAAGTGTAGTTGTTGATACAGACAATAGGAAACTCACAACTGGATTCCTTCGGAAAGACCTCAGCGCAGTGCAGCAAGCAATGATTGAACTGAATTGTGTAAATATAGGATATTTGTAGGAGCGTAATACGAAGCTCCAAGTCCAAAGGTCTGCAAGGCTTCAAAAGTGGCACCAAGGCAAACATGGCTTTATGAGCGGAAACTATCACCGTTTCAAAATGAGAATGCCAAGTTGATTTGAAATCTAGATGTACTCCTCGTACTTCATTACATGCAACTAACCGTATAAGTGTTCCTTAACGTGTGATAGGTCTTGGAGACCACTTAAAACTGTGGGAAAAAGCTTTCACTTGAGATTTATAGGCATTTATTATTTTATTTATTTATATTCTATTAGATCCTGACTTTATTGCTCAAGGATATGAAACAAGTCAGAAATATGTAAACAAAGACAAACAAATATAAACATTAAGTTCACACAATATCAGAGTACAAAATAGTAAGTTATAGAAAAAAAATATAGTTACAGACAGAATAATACGGTAGAAGTCATAAGGATATATATATATATACTTTGAAGATATTTCAGTAACACATCTGATATTAGTTCACTTAAGAGATTAGTAACACCTGAATGGTTGACAATAACAAATGGTAACAGAGTTATGCTTTATATAAAATACATTTAGTTTATTTTTATACATATAAACTGTTATTTAGTATAGTCCTGGCAGTTAGTACTGCAGAACTCATCGACAGAGCAGAATGTGTGCTTAAGTAGGAAAAACTTGAGATTAGCCTTGAATTGTTTCTCGATATTTTTTTACATAATTCTTTAAGCTCAGTCGGTAATTTGTTAAACAATTTAATCCCAGCAATGTGAACACCTTTATGAGTTGCTGTAAGCCTTTTGTATAGAATATGACTGTCATTTTTGTGTCTGGTATTATATGAAAAGTACATCAGCATTTGTATTAAAATATTTATTGTACTTTACAATAAATTTGATTAAAGAGTAAATATACTGAGCATGGAAGGTAAGCATATTCAATTTTTTAAATAAAGGATGGCATGAATCCAATTTCTTTGTGCCTGTAATTATTCTTACAGCTCTTTTTTGAAGCCTGAAAATTTGCAATCTATGTGAATAAGTTGCCCAGAATATTAATCAATGGGACATTATTGGATAAAATTTGAAGTGCATAACATGCTGGATTCAGTTTTGGAATGACACTGTTGATGTGATTATTGCCATTTTAACAAACTGTCAAGATGTAAACCTAAAAATCTGCTAGTTTGGCTTCCTTTGATACCATACATAATACTTTATATCTGAGTCATAATTCTGTGTATTCAAGGTAAAACATTCAATGTAGCCTAGGTAGTTTTATCTAGACTTAGAATTAACGTAGCTTATTTGCTACGAACCATACCTTAAGATTATTAAGGGCAGTATATAGTGTTTCAAAAAGTGTTTCCTTAGCTATGGTATGACACACAATACTTGTGTCATCAGCAAACAGGATTTAGTAAGCTGTAGATGAAATAAAAAAGTGGTAGATCATTTACATAGACTTGAAAGAACAAGGGTCCAAGTATAGATCCCTGGGGAACACCACTTTAAACTAAACCCATGCTTAAGAATGTGTAATTGACATTATTAGAACTTGTTACTGCCACTTGTCAGTAATGCTGACTTAAGTACGACGTAAACTACTGAACAGAAGTACCTTGTATGCAATAATAGTGCAACTTACTTAAAAGAATGCTATGGTCAACACACTCAAAACACTTTAGTTAAGTCAGAAAAGACTCCAGTTACATTAGCTTTCATTGCCCAAAAAGTATAATAAGTGCTAAGTAAATGTAGTGCCAGAGTGTCTGCCACGTTTCTGTCCGCATAGAGAGTAACTTGACACGAGGGTGGAACGGACAGGTCTGCTATGTACAGCAAGAGTAGTAGTGATGATGATCCAGCACCCTGCGGGACGCCCGTCCCTATGTCTCTGTGGGTGGATCAACATCCTCGTACTCTGATGTGAATGGACAATGTGTTATAAAATTATAAAGGATAGGCTATGCAGCAAGGCAGGGAGAAACCCTTAAAATGTCATTTTCATTAGTAAGATTGAGGCCGGTATTCATAGACAAAGGCTTGTTTGGCAAATAAGTAGTATTTTGTGAAGTAATGCTTACTCTCCAAGCAATACTTATTTCAGCAATGAATTCATAAACGCCTACTTAACGAAGTAAAACAGAAACATGCACTAATTACAAAGGCCAAGTTATACTTTATGAAATAACCAAATAGGTATCGCTACAATATCAATACCAACATGACACAACTGAACTTGTACTTTAATTACAGCAGTCATCTAGAATAATTTAATATTTGGTTACACTTGATTGTCAGTTCCACTTGAAAGTATTTTTCTTTTGCTTTAATACGTGTTCAAAATTAAATAACAATACTCATGTCAAAAAATTTTTGGGTGATTCCATGTGATATAGACAAATTTTTAATTTTTGTGGTTGCTTGACCATTTTGCATTTTTTTTTTTTTATTTGACTACCGTTACTACCATTACCCAATAGGTAAAAACCATGTTCATAAAATTTTTATCTCTCACCCTATTGGATATAGGCCCTTTTATGTGGTGACCCACGCAGCAAAATCAGCAATTGCAAACATTTACAAAAAAATCAATATGTAATTTCCTATTAGTTATGTAGTTCCTGTTTTCACCAACACGCAGATAAGGTTTCAATATTTCTTTTCATTACTATAAAAACAACTATTGTCTTACATACTAAAGTTTTTCTACAAGGGCGTAAGGCTTGGGTTTCAGAAGCTTAAAAAAGGCATTTTAAACCTAACGGGTAGACTTTTTCTGTGATGATGTTCGCAAAGATGGGACGTGGCGGTTTTTGCGTATTGTGATGATGATGTGTGTCTGTTCGGGTGCCAAAATGTAACGTGGCTGCTATCTCTCTGAAGTCCATGGTCCCTGTTCTGGCGCCAAGATGTAACGGGGCTGGTGTTGTATCTATAGCTGTTGTGTTGTTGTTCGAGGTGCAACAGATGTGGCGTGTTTGGTTTGTGCTGGGCTCGCACTTCTTTTCTCGCAATTTTGTGAAGATTCTACAGTTGTACAGTTTACCAGGACTTAGCGGATCATCAACTATAATATTGTGAATATTAACAGTGGCATTGTACCGACTGCGTCGGTGAATGAGTCGTAATTTGACAACGTTAGAAACAGTTCAGACATTGCAAGTTATCAGCAATTAACATATATAATCCTCAGCAGTTATAATTCGAACATTTCCACGTATCTAGACTTTCATTACGTACCTTATATTCCATTTGTTGTTTTGGAATATCTTACGTCGCCGTTTGTAAACATGACATTCTTCGCCATAGATGTGATGCAGAATAAACAGAGCCTCATGCTACGCTAGTGCCATCGATTGACAATGGCGGAACCTCAAGAAAAATTCCCGAGAGCTGTATTAATATAATTTTCCTGTAATATTGTGAATTTCTAAAATGAATTGTTTGTATAGGTAATATTGTCCTAAGCGAGACGTGTAAAGTTTGTATTGTGTTTTCGTTATGTAATTTCAGGTTTCATAGTAATAATTGGTATATTTTATTTTATTACTACTACTTTAGCCTATATAGGCCACTTTCCGTTATTCCCTGATTTCACTGGCAAGTGTTTTCAGTAATGTCAGCTATGGTTCCGAAATTGCTGACGGCACTAATAGTAACTGATGGTCGGTTGATGACGATACCCTGTGCGAGACTACATCCGTTTACTGAGATTACCGATTTTAGGTTTGTTCGCGTGGTCTGCCAGTTTTACCAGCCGAGGGCAAGTGCCATTTTTCGCTGGCAGCGAAATGGCAGGACGGGCAGTTGCAAGTTGCTGTGACCACCCGAACGATATCTGGCAGTAAACAAGCATGTTGTTTTGAAAAACACCCGCGAAAGTTTGTTTTGAAAGTTTAGCATTGAGAACTCGGCTTAGATT
>PNEQ01004852.1:0-26940 GCA_003012365.1 Medauroidea extradentata
AGAGAGTTTGGAGGAGGACGGAGAGAGGTAGGCAGTCGATGATGGTCAGGTCGGTGAGGGAGTGGAATGTGCTAAGGGAGGAGCTGGTGAGGGTTGAGAGTGTGGGGCAGTTCAGAAGGGGTCTGAAGGGAGAATGAGTGGGAGGATGTGGACTTGCCACCGGGCGATAGCCCATTTGCAAGGATCTATTATTATTATTATTAGATGTGATTAATGTTTAACGTCATCGGCGCTATGACGTCATAAATTGTTTACGTTGGAGTTATCAAAATAAAAGTCCCGAAAATCCAAAAAATAACAGTACGCTAAATCAAGTAGATTAAGAAATGCGCCAACGATCTCGTGACATTTCTCATGCTTAGAAATCATATATCATGTCAACTATGTTAACATGTTTAAACAAAATGTTGAAATACATCAGTTTAAATGCCAGGAACACCAATTATTGAAAATTAAAGCTAATCGTTACCTGCAAAATGTAACTTCAAAGACTGGTGAAGTGACTGAAATCGCAGTTAACTCATGTATAGTACAGAAGAAATAAATTTATTCTTAGCTAGGCCTACATTAGCCACAAGAAAAATAAGTTAAAAACTAGACGGCTGCCATTTGCCAGATATACATGACGTCATCACCAGAGACAAAGTTATAAATGTGGAACCAAAGATGAATTACGATAGTGCAAGGAAGAAGGAGGTGTGTTCTGTCCGAAACTGAAATCACTTGTAGTTACGATTTTTAGATTTTTATAAATGGAGGTGACATGATAAATTAAAACAATATTTTATACTATATTAGATTTTATCCTTAGCAAAATTGAGTCTTTTGCTTATCTCAATTTATTTTATACACTGTTGTTCCACACACATCTGTTGTAGAAGGCTTGAAATAAAAAAATAAAAATAAAAATTTGTAACAATAGAGTATAGAGCCACAGAGGAGTAACAACTGTGGGTGAAAGGAACGTGTAGAGTAGTGTAGGCATAGTACTTTTGTTGTTGAAAGTTTTGCGGCAGAAATGGTAACTGTACTAAAATGTGAAACATGGAACGTTACAGATAAATATACCATAGATAATCCTAATTAATCAAAATTTATCTACGGTTGTAAACAATCCCGCAACTGTCAGGTGAGCCGAAGAAAGTGTCACCCGCATTTCATTATGAACTATTTTACCGATTGCGGTGTTCTGTCAAACCGTATGGGTGACAACTAATTACATTTTTATTATTGCTGAGTTTGTATTCCCTGGTAACGATTGTTATGTTTATTTTGCATGATACTGTCGAATACATTCACAGCAGAACAAAACTATGTTTTTAATTTATTCTCTGGCGTTTTAATGAATTTATGGTAGGGTTTTGCTTCTGGTGCAAATCGATGAGAAAAATTGTACATGATTAAATATTTACTTTTTCAGTTGTAAGAAGACTTAATTTTGTTATTTTATTTTCGGAAACCAGATTACCTGCGTTCGATATAATATGTTTTATTTATTTTATTACGATTCACCGATCCCACTAGAATGTCAAAAAATTATAAGAAAACACAAATGTTTTTATTTATTTATTTTTCATTCCATTGAGCCCTCTTATGGTAATAACCACTAGGCTGTGGAACATGTCATGTTTATTCATTACAGATAACAGTCTCACAAACAATTTTTTACATTAAGCAATTATTTACAATACACAATTAGGTTACAAACATTTCCAATAAGCACTTTGTCTACACAACCTCTCATACACGTGCATTTAAATGTTGTTGCTCACAGTAAAAAGAATTACCTCTTAAATATGATTTAACTTTCTTAAATAATATTTTATTCACATCAAACAGCACTTAAATATCGCCTGGTACCGGTATAGTATTAAATACATATCCTGTTGTATACAGGACCCCCTTTTGAAAGGCTTTCAGCCGGACTGAAGGGATATGAATATTACGCATTGACCTAGTAAGATGATGATGTTTGATAGAATTCATCGGGAACACATCTGGGTTATCACTTAAAATACACAAGTGAAAACAGGTACTGACAATAAAAGGTGAGAATTTTATGTTTACTAAAAAGTAGTTTACACGAATCTCATTTTCTTTTGCCATATATTATTCTTAACGCAGTTTTTGCAATTTGAATACCTTGACACTATCTGTAGGATTCCCCCAAAAAATTATTTCAAAAGCCATAATTGAGTGAAAGTGAGGAAAATAATTATTTTTGATTGCAGAATAATCTACTAGTTGTACCATTGTTTTCAAAGTGAAACATGCTGCACCGAGTTTTTGTACTACTTGAGATACATGGTGCTTATAATTTAGTGATTTAGCTATATGTATCCCTAAACATTTAGTCATAGATTCTTCTTTTTCTTTAATTCCTATTTCTTTTGTCAGCATTGACTGAAAGACAGAAGGATTTCTGTTCAAAGAAAAATGAATATAATTAGTTTTTTCTAAATTTAATGTTAGTTTATTAGCTCTGAACCAAGACTGCAGCCTATTAAATGTCACTTTAGTTAGGTCGACTGCTCGTTCTATTGATGTGTCACTCGTCAGGAGACTTGCTTCATCTGCACAAAGTACCATTGTTCCATTTTGACCTACATATTTATCCAAGTCATTTATATACAGCTTAAACAAAAGCTGTCCCAATATTGAACCTTGTGACACACCACTTTTTACCAATCTGCTGTTTGATGTCACATTACTTATACAAACTTCTTGATATCTGTTCTTTAAGTGACACTCTAGTAACTTATTGGTTTGTTTGTCAATACCATAAATAAATATAAACGTATTGATAACATTAATTATGAGAAACATGAATGTAACAGTCAAGACCTGATAAAATAGTACTTAAACATATTAAACACTGTCGTGGATAGAACCATATATTAAAAGCTACCGTTCTGTTAATATTTTGAAGTTACAAAAATTATATTCCACCTACCATAAACACTAGTAAAGAGCCAAAAATACATTTCCTCTTTTGAAATTTAAATGAAACGTACAAGTTGTAAGTACAGTGTTTCATAATGCTGAGCCTTCAATCGTGAAGAGATCTTAGGCACTCGCTGACGAGGGGTGACATGAGGCGAGTGGGGAACATCACCACAATGAAGGGGCATTAGAAACGGGAGATCCCAGAGGAAATCGCCGTAGACCAGACATCTTCCAGCACAATTACCACATGACTTGTGAACATATGGGTCGAACCCACAAGGATTCAAACTTGTAATAGCATGTTGAGAGATGAGTGCTGTAGTCACGTGCCGCCTGTGGTCCCCAGTATGCAGTTGATCTGATTTGTATCATTGCACTTATAACGGAAGTAACAAATTTCCGACTTATCTTTGCAGCAGGTCCCGTCTGATACTTCTGCACATGTAAATTACTATTATGAAATATAATATGAACACTATGATGAATAATTAACAATACGAACTTTAATAAAAATAACTTTAAGAAACGTAAGTGAAATTTGTAGTAGCCTTTTATAAGAGTACTTAATTCCTGCTGATGTAACTGCAAGCATGTTGGACCACAGACTTACGCTGGTCCATCACTAAACTACTGTGGCTAGCGAGCACGTACGGGTGACAGTTTGACAGGACATATAGTGAAAGATGTTACATGCTGGTCTTCCGTTCCGAAGGACCTGGTTTTATACCTTGCTCCGGCCATCCTTATTTGGGGTTTTCTATGGTTTCCTCAGAATCACTCCAGGCGAGTACTGGAATGATTCCTTAACAAAGGCCATGGCAGATTCCTCTGGCAGATTACCCTATCAGCTCCTGTCGTGTCGCGTAGTGTGTCGCAGTCTCTAATGACCTCATTGTCGACAAGGCTTAAAGTTTGTTTATGGGCAATTTGCGATAAAGTGAGTACTGGAAACAGCCCTGCTTAAGTTCTATTTTCAGCCAATTCGTATCTTTTTGCGCATAGCGGCTGACACCGGGAAATGTCTTAACCTCTGTGGGCACGGCACTTGATGTTTGTGCGTGTAAGATGCAATGTACAGTCAGTGTGAATCAATACAGTTTAATTAAAAATAGTCTATTAACTATGTAAAATACAATTATGTCGATTTCAGTTGATTTTGTTTCAGTATTGTTGAATTTAAATATGAAAATAGACAGAACTATATTGCATAATTTCACTGCCAACCATACAGGCAGTAATGAAACTAATAGCTAATGTTGTATTATACGCAGTAATGGCTAGTGACATTTCTCAAAGGTTAAATGTTTAGTGCCCACTAAAACAGTTGTTCAAATTGTCATAAATGTGCTCTTGTTACAGGACATATGAACATGCTGCGTTCTTTGCGCTGGCGTGGTTAGCGACCTAGGGTTTGTTGAAGGTAAGTTGTTTGTGGTCTGGTGTTATGTTTAACCGTTATAGTTTCAGCTTTTTTAGAATTATTTATGAGAAAATTGCAGATGTATTTTTCAGAAGTTTTTTATTAAAATTATAACTACTCAATACTAATGAAAATAAACGCATTAGAAAAAATTATACTGGCAGTTAAAGGTTGTTAATCCATTGTAAAATGCAAAAATGTTTTTTTTATAAAAAAAAATCGTAAAATATATTTAATAACAAATACATGTCTAATATATTAGCATCTTGGCAGTAAGAGAGTTAACAGCGGTCTTGTTTACGATTTCACGCTACAGTTTTCTTGTTTATCGTATGTGTCTGTTTACCTTATATTTCTCGTTTCACATTTATAAGTCACGAATGTTTCAAATCAGGCATAATTTTAAAATTACTAGAAGAGATAATCTCTAAATTTGATGTAGTACTTGTTTTTTCATTAGTAATAAAATATTTCCCTTATATGGTTCCAAGTATTTCAATTTATCATCTGTTTGTATGTGATGTAACGTTTATGAAGCTACCCTTAACACTCTGTATGAACCACTGTAACATCATTTCATAGGAATGGTACGAGTACAATATTGTTGTTGATTTATATTTTAATTACTTGTAGTTTTGATTTGTATACGTTTGTAGCATTTTTCTAG
This sequence comes from Medauroidea extradentata, assembly GCA_003012365.1. Lineage (NCBI taxonomy): Eukaryota > Metazoa > Arthropoda > Insecta > Phasmatodea > Phasmatidae > Medauroidea > Medauroidea extradentata. The sequence continues at coordinate 5,034 of PNEQ01004852.1, forward strand.
TGCTGTGATTTCTTTTTTATTAGTAGAAATGTAGAGCAATAATTATTTTACTGTTTTGTTTTGAAAATTAAAATATATCACATAATTAGTTTTTATTTCTGTATGTAATAGTTAATTTTTGTTAATGTAACTTCAAGTATTTGCTAGAAGCTAGGTAGCGACTCTTGTGCATGCGTCGAGTGCCACATTGTAGATACACGTACGACACTGAACTAGCGTGCACACTTTCCACTGCACTGCATTCTCTGCTAGACATGACCTGTCTCTGCAGCTTCTATCATAGTTTTGCTTCTGCCAACTTATTACATTTTGAAACACAGTTGTCTGAAAGACAATGTTTGAGGACTTAAAGAGTACCTGTTGTCTGTACAGTGTAAGTTTGCCTGTTTTTGACTTTTTTTAGCAACACTCCAGGAAGCTGCGTTGTGTTGACATCTCAGAGTGTCTGTGAAAAGGCCTGCCGAGAACATGTTATTTTCAGGAAGTTATGATGGTTTACAGAGTGAACACAAGGAAGTTATTGGACATGCAGCATTTCTAAGAAGAGAAATGTAAAAATCAGGCAAAGTTGTACTGTATAGACCATACGTGCTGGGAAATAGTAGTTACGAGTTTTCTCTGAGATTGGTAGTACAGTCTTCAAAATCATGTAATATTTCAAAAACAGCTGTCTACAGTTCGTGGCCTCTAACCTCCTTCGCATCTTTTTAAAGCTAATAATATAATTGGAGATTGTATAAGAACTGTAGGCACTGCTATGAGAACTACGTACACATCACACAACAGTATTCCAGGTAGGTCAACAGCGGGAAGGACAAAATTGAATGTTTTTGGGTCAAGCTCGGGGCCTCAAGTTAATGGCAGTATCGTGTTGTTATTATAAATGGTACGGAGAGCTCAGTAACTACATTTGAAAATTGTACTATTTCAAATATACTGTAGTTACTGACACATATAAACACGGTGAAATGAAAACAGCTAGGCCTACATGTTTCCCACCTTGTGGTAGGGTTACAATGTGTATGAGAGAAGGCCGGGGTGAAGGTTGGGCTGGCTGCTCGACTAGCGAGACATGTCTGTTACCTTCTGGTCCAAGGAATGGATGTGGTGAGTGTGGAGCAGCGACGGAATGAGAGAGGCTGGGGAAATGTGAGTTCCCCAAGAAAGCCAGCCAATCAGCCACAATGTCTGTCAACGTTTCTCACATGTGAAAGATCTGGGCTTGGACTGACCAAAGATCGAACCCAGATTGCCTGGGTGGGAGGTGAGATGTCTTGACTTCTCAACTACCGCGACCCTGTTTTATGACTCATTAATTTTTGGTAAAATTTTATTTAATATGTTTAGTAACACGTACAGAAATCATTTTGATAATAGGTAACACTTCAAAATTGAATATCCGATTAGTCTTTCGCGGCCATTATTTAATAACTATCTTATGTTGGTATCTTTGTGTCTTTTCCCTCAGCAGACATTTTGGCACAAGTGTGCAATTTTTTATATCCTAACAGTTTCTGCTTGAAAAATTCTGTAAAGATGCATCACATTTTTTTTTTTTTTTTTTTTTTTTTCATAAAAATTGATGATGTGAAATTATATTATGGAAAATTATGTATCCGTTCTAACAAGCAAATGCTTTAAAACAAAGTTCCACAAATTTCTGTTGATGAACTACATACAGTTATGACAAGGTTGATCAATTATTTTTAAAGAAATGCTTTTGCATTTATAGAACTAAAGGTAAAATATTTTGGCTAGTGTTTATCATTAGAGTTTTAAAAAAAGATGCAATATAATAATAGTTTCTAGATTTCTTCCCCATTCCAGAATTTCCAAAGAAAATAAGAGTACTAGACATAAAGAGTTGCTGCTCTTGATCTGACTATACAGATACGAGGAACTGTGTACAGTATCTCGTTATAACAAACAAGGTGAAAGTAGAGAACTAGGTATGTCCTTTATACTAAAACTTCTTTAAACTGAACACATACATTGTATTACATTTAAAGGGGTCTTTTAATTTTTAACTTTGGAGTGAGAAATTCTTAATTCTGAACTTCTTTATAAGGGAACTTCAGTATATTTACTTTAAGATAGTCTGACCTTACCTGGGTCAGTAAATTACTCGTGTTCAGCTACAGATAGAAATACTCAACAGGGCACTTTTGATCTTTTAAATTCTAACAAGAAAGCTTCCACTTTGTCAAGTAAAATTTTACTACCTTTTGTTAAGTCACATTATTTACAGCATGTGTGCAAATTTATGGTTTAGAACGAGTAGTTGCATATATATAACGTAATAGTATTTTGTGAGTTGGTTGAAAGTATCGTATATATATATTTATTGTTTGTTGTTACATTAGAACCTTGTTATAATGAATTTCAAAGGACCCAAAATATGCCTCCTTTATGATTGAAGAGATTTTGGTCAGCGCTGGTGAGGGATGACATGAGTGTGGAGCAGCGCCAGAATGAAGGGGCAGGGGAAATGGGAGGTCCCTGAGAAAACACACAGACCAATAGCACAATACCCACATGCAAAAATCTGGGAACTGACCGCACTGGGAATCAAACCCGGATCGCCGTAGTGGTTGGCGAGTGCTCTGTACTCTATCCATTCCAAGATTGCAGCTTGTGTCACTCCGCTTGTTCCTGCGCTTGAACGACATTGGCTGTGCAACAAACCGATGCACCACCTTCGCGTGTCTCGTGAGCTGCCGACTGGCGATAAAATGGAGAAACTGAATCGCGCCTCGCCGTGGAGGAAATGGAATCATGATAGATGTGGCGTCGTCGCTTAAGTCGTAGTTAATCCATTCCATGCACATATAGTATGTCTTGCGCACAGATTACAGATGATTAAAAAATGCAATTAAACAATAAAATTACCTATCCCAAACTAAAACACAGAAATTTAGTGTAGGACCTGTTTCCTGCCGCAACGACACTTTTAACTAACCAGCCAACCAATGGATGAGAGCTCACTTGCGACAGTGTTTATTTCTGCTGCAACCTTGGAATGGATACAGTATAGTCACTGCACTAAACGCGACCCCTTCTACTTTATGAATGTGAAAATATTATAAGAGTTTAATTTCGTGTTATAAAACCGTTCTAGGGACAAAATAAATGCAACCTTATACCCATGAGAACATAAGTGGGAACATTCTACAGGACTCTACTGTATTGTTGTTATTATTACGTATTACGACTGTTACGCTACTGCTGTGTTCTATGTCATGTGTTTTGTGCTTTTTTCTGTCGTGTTAGTGCCATCAAAGTATCATCTGTTGGGTAGCACTTAAGTAATAATTAATACAAAAAAATATTTGTCATTGTTATGTATTTGGACTTAAAAGTTGTCAAAACAGTAGAGCATTGTTTTTTTTGTCAGAAGTGTAATTTTAATGTATGTGTCGAAATTTTTTTTTGTTAGGTGTGCAAATAATGGGTTTTGAACTCAACAGATTTCAAGGTGAAGTTGATGAGGAACTAGTCTGTTCCATTTGTTCGGGAGTTTTGGAAGACCCGTTACAGGTAAGAAGGAATGCACATGTGTTGTGGTGTATATCTGTAGGACGTGTGTGGGGCATTCCGAATGTTTAGTTGCAGATGTTAGAAGTTGTTGGTTTAAAAATTGATATAATATCTAGTTGTCCATTTGCATATCTTTCAAGTACAGTACAAACTAGACCTTCTCAGTTAAATTTATCTTTGGGTCACTTGGAATAATTTTGTAATTACCTGAGGTGCTTGGGGGGCCAAAAGCGTAAAAGAAGAATGCAGTAAATTATAGGTATAATATTATATTATTTAATTTTGAAGGCTTCATTTTAATATAATATACAAAAACAAATCATTACCACACAAAATTTACATTGACTGGCCTTAACAAATAATAAATTTTCTATAATGTCACAGTAACATTACTTGTCAATATATGCTCTTACGTTCAGTATCTACATCTGTCAACCCTTATACAGTACCTACTTGGAAAGAAAATCGTGAGGTCTCTAAGTTATATGTATCATGTTTGATGAGTATCACAAGAAAAAGTAAAGACGACAGAATTAATGTTTGTATTCTAGTGAACACAATTGTAGAGTGTAAAATCTAAATGAGCCAATTTCCAAATTAGACAAAATTGTTATCCTAACTTAAAAATATTTAATCTTTCACTGCCTGTGTTTTGTTATATGAGTTAAGGTCCAATAATTTTCCTAATATTGTTTCAATATGTCAGCAGATTACACCTTGCATTTGTCTGCAGGCTTTGTTGCAATGTTGTTTTATCCCGGTTATTCCTAAACATACCAGTAGTTTTAGCACATGCATTCATTGGATGTTTCACTCTACGATTGAAAAACACATTTCTTTGTGCTATAATGTAAACCACCCGGGATCTGATATGTTAAGGAAATTTCTCATTAAAAAAATTCTAAAAAGCAGAAGAATTGTTTAAACCAAGATATCTATACATACAGTGGTTGAATTTCTCATGATTCCTTTTCTAGAATTGTGTATGAATACAATTGTTTTCAGTAGTTTTTTTAGTACAAATTTTAAAATAGGCAATGCAAACCACCCACTCTCCGTGCCGGAAATATCCAGAATTACTCAATCTGATAATTAGTATCCCTCGATCTGATAATATATGTAAAGTCGGTAAACATGTGAAGAAAATCTGTAAAGTGTAATATAAGTGTTGGAGAACTTTTTTAAAATGTTTTGTATTATAATAATGGATTAGAAGTACATAAACCACAAAACAGCACCTTATGTAAAATAACTTTTAAAAAATTTAAAATTTCAATCCCTTGAAATAAACAATACTAGAACAATTTCAGGTTAGTTATTGACAACATTTTCGTTTTGTTTGAGCGGATAAACAAATTAATTGTAATTTAAATGAGGAAGGAAGAAGTTACATAAAAACAACTCTTTGATACAGTGGTATCTGGAATCACATTTTAGGACCTATGGAAGAAAGCAGAATTGCTACTCACATGCAGTCTTGTGTTGATAAAAGATAAGAAGGGGTGGAGAAGCGTACTGTTTGATAACTTCGGCAGGAGGCGAGGAAGATGTGCGTGAAAGATAGGAGAGGAGGGAGAAAGGATGTGCCTAAGAAAAATGCATATATTTGTGCTGGATAACAGCTGGAGGAATGGTTTGAGAGGGTGGGAAGGGGACTGTTTGATATCAGACACGTGACGTACCACAGATGCCATTTCTTTGACCTTGAGCTGTAGTTTCTCCAGCTGGTCTTGGTAATTGTTGGATTGGGAGAGAACGAGAGAGAGATGGCCAAGTAAAACAAGAAGGCGGTATTGAACTCAACGGAACATATCAGTGGGCCTAGTTGCACAGATTCAGGGGAATTATAGGGGATGCTTGTAAAATTTTTATAAAGTTCAGAGTAACAAGTATGGAATGTATAATTCCTTCTTTATGCAGTTAAATTTGCATGTCTGACGTTTATTTAAAAACTTTGATGTCATGTATATTTGATTCGCACATCTTTGTTTAATACTATTGTACACACTGCTAAATGTTCCATTTAGTAGCTTGTACATTTTTAGCCCTTTTTAAAAAACATAAATTGTATGTGCTAAATAACATTTTCTGACGAACACCAATGTTGCATAGCAGTCCTTTTTCCTCCTGCCCCTCAGCGTGTGTCGAATGCGGAGGTTAAATTATTATCTCACAGCTGCAGCGTCTCACCCCATCCACGTTCCTCGAACTTGTAAATATTACTGCAGCCCGTGCAGTTATTAGCTGCTGCGTAGGCTAACACAATTTATATAAGTGACCTGCAGTAATATTCTTAACACTTGACGCTATAAATTATGTTACCATATCAAGTGAAAATTACATTAAAACTCATTCCCTAGTGACTTCATCTTTTACTTAACTTAAAAAAATTGATTCAAGAAATTATAAGCTTTACTGTGAATGTCAAATTATTCATTGATCCTGTCCGTACTGATTTCAGCTCTTTAGCTGAAGAGATAATGCGATTGTAAGAAAATAAATTATATTGTTTCATGTCATCTTTCTCAGCTAGTCTGTCACGTATAAAAACACGTGATATTTACAAACGCATGTGTACAACTAAAAGGCAAGGGGGGACAAAGTGGCGGCAGAAGACCAGGAAGTGAACGACGGACGAAGGAGAATAGGTGACGGGGAAGCAGAGAGACTGCTGTGTTCTTACTACATGTTTGTCCATAGAAACTATGCGCTAGGGATACAATAGATATATTAAAGGAGTATTTTTTCCGCCATTTTTAAAGTTGCCCTAGTGGATACCGGGTGGTTTACCTTTTGTTTCATGATTACAGCTCATGACGCCAGAGAGAACAAGTTCACAGGTACAGTCCCTGTAAAACAGTAATAAACTGACTGCGTAGTATGTTTCCTGTTACACTCAAAATGATGTGATATTCAGTGTTACCAAAATGATTGTGAATAGGTGAAAGACAGTGGTACATAGCTTGAAACAAATCTATAGATGGTTCACTTTAAATTGAGCACTTTTGAATTAACCTCTGGAAAAAAAAAATCACTACTGTACCTGTAGCTGCATATACTTCTGCGTTAAATGTTGCTCCAGACCTTTTATAGTTGGCTGTGAGTTAGTTAATATATTTCTACAAACTTCTCATTTAAGAAGACAAATTTAGAGTAATTTTAAATTAAACTACAGCAATACTTAATATTATATCTACTATGTTGCCACTACTCAATGTTAGCTGCTAAGTTTATGCCAACAGCACAGTCATATTTGCTACTCACCAGCAGAAAGTCTTGTTGCTATTTTATTTGTCTTTCTGTTAACCTGCATGTTGTGTTGGTCTTGCAGTTTAAAATTTTATTGAAAGAAAGCTTCACATACGTCATCATTGAATATGTATGTGACACGAATAAATGTTAATTTTTGACACAGTTTTTAGTGAATTCTTAAACTCGCCACAGTTACTGGAGACAGGCAGAGAGAACTCTAGGAGACAGTCAAAGAAGTATCTAAGCCAGCAGCAAGCGAAGAATAGCGCAGTAGAGTAAATCTTATCCCTTCGAGACTACAGTACTCTGTATTTATGTCATCCAGTAAAACTCAAATTGACCGTGAATAGAGTTAAAAGTGACTGTGCCTTGTCCTTTCAGGTGCAGCGAGATTTTACGGTTCATGAAGTTGTTCGATTTTACTGTTGGCCAGCACTAATTACTGTATTAACAATGTATACATAGTTTTACCTAGTTATGAAAGTGGTAGAGGAAGAGTGGTGGGACAAAGATAAATGTAGGTGTTTTACCAGGCTGACCCGGTCTCAGAATGGAAGCAGCATCGCATGCTAATGAGTTAACTGTATGTAAAGATACAGACTGACTAAAAGTTAAAATTAAGCAGAACTGTAATAAATTGTCGGTTAAGAATTGATACCTTGCATCAGATTAAAATCATAAAAAAATGCCATCTGGATACCTTTAAAAGACATACATAACGTATGCAGTACAGTAACTTGTTTCTTTGTGTGAAATTAATTTTACGACCTACGTAAACCTTCTAGTCCGAAAAATTGGTACCCTGGTATGTGTTGCACAGTAACTGTGACATTTTTTTTATCACTTCTGTAAAGTAATAAAAATGCTGATTCGAGGCCTCCATTCTTAAACAGTGATGATTATATGGTGAACCACGTATAGTTGTAAAGATTTGTAGAATACAGTATAAGAAGCATGAAACCAAACACTTGCATGGATTAATCACACTACCAGAAATTTTTATTAATGAATGAGCAAATGCTTAAGAGTAACTGAAAATCATGAAAATGTTTCCGAAGTTATCAGGAGCTGGGCTGTGTAGTGGTGTTGACGAGGTGAGGGACGGGGTGGTGTTGCAGGCTCCAGTGTGCGAACATGCATTTTGCCGAGGCTGCATCCAGGAGTGGATCTCCAGGCAGCCGACTTGTCCAGTGGACCGTCAGCCCATCACCTCCGCACAGCTGCGGCCCGTTCCTAGGATACTTCGCAACCTGCTGTCTAGGTACGATCACCTATCTTTTGATTAACGTTTAGATATTCACCGAGAAGGCAGCAGCCTATCTCGAGTTTCTGTTCAACTGCTCTGCCTGCCTACAGTAGCTGGCAGCCACGAGGTTTGATTGGAGAATCAGTGTTACGGCTCGGCAGCAGTCATCGCAATGATTTACTTATTTTCCTTTTTAAAATTCTGAAAAGAAAAATATAAATATGTGATTATGTCAAATATACTATTCGTTGTTGCAAATTTGTTAGGCTCTAAAGCTAAAGTGACATTGACCTAGTGCTGTGTGTTTTATGGGCGCAGTGTTTCATTTCCATCATTGTGGTGAAAGTACGGAAGTTAAGGAGCCAATCATTCCATTGCTGGAAAATCTGAATTATAGTTCATTGTAGGATTCTCAGTTACTTTTATCTTATTTTGAGATGCACTATATGTGTTTGAATAGGCTGTTTTAACTGTGTATGCCAGAGGACTCTCAAACAGTCTTTTTAACGTGATTGGTGTTTTTGTAACTTCTGGACATATCTTCTCTGAAATGTACCTATTTTCTTTCCTCAATCAATGCATTAGTAACATTTATAATAGTTTTGCAAAAAAAAAAAAAATGAAAGTACAACCTACTCCAAAATGGTTCAATATTCAGGTAGGTAGGCCCTATAGTAGAGGTCACGAAACTTAACTCTTGAAAAGTTCGTGCAAATTATTGACAGTATATTCATGTTTTAAAAAACTGATTTAGTGCTTGTTAGAAACTTTAGTTTTGTACAAAATAATTTTGTGTGTTAAAAATGAAGTACAGTCCATCACATGTAAGAATTCTACTTTTTGACGATTGTGTTGGCATTTCTTTTTACAACCATCTCCATGAAAGAAATGGTGTTTTTCCCTGTCGTAATAGATTTTTCCACAAACATACTCAGCTGGCTCTCAAAGTATGCAGTCTATAAAAAATTTTTCCTGTAGAAATTGGTCACACAATAGTCTTCAGAATTGTCAAAAAATATAATTCTTACGTGAAACAGACTATACAAAAATTTTGTATCACTTCTGATGCCGGTAATTGTTAGGATATACAGTACAAGGAGAACTTGAAACACTATATTAGTTTTGTGCATTGCCTGCAAGATCTTCTCTGCCTTTCCATGATTTTTATGGCATGTGTATCAGGTATCCCAACACCTCTATACACAAGCCACTGAACTGTTCTGCCAGGCTTTCCATTCTGTTGCATTTTCAATAAAAAGTTAAGCTGTGATCTTTTAATTTTTTTTTTGCAATAATCTATAGCAAACATTTCAGCAGATCTGTAGTTTAATGTAGTTTTGTTTTTATGTAGTGGCAGTACAGCAGTCTCGAAAAAAAACAGTATTTATCTACGCTGGATATCATAAATAAGCATGCAGTTTTGAACTTATTTTTCTCTTTATAACTTGGAGTGTATAAGTATTCTTCTGACAGCTGAACAAATGGGGAACAGACGTAATGGTTTCATCCGTAACCCTTACTTTCAACAATCTGTAGTCTATCATCACGTATTTTGGCCAGGTATGTGATGAAAAAAGTAAAGTAATTATATTCCTACTTCAGAATTACTGCATTTTAATTTATATACTTGTTATCCTTGTTTTTTTGTTTTCATTTTCTTGCGCTTAGTTCTTTTTAGTTACTGCAGGTATGCAGCGACGTTGCAACTTTCTCTCACAAGGGGGAATTTCCAACATGTACAGGTTCAATTTGTAATATTGTTGTAAGATGACGTGTGTCGTGTTGCGACGGGCAGGCTATGCATCACGTGCGACAACGCGAGCTATGGCTGCGTGTGCATCATGAAGCTGGACTCGCTCCCGTCTCACCTGGTGGAGTGCGAGCACAACCCTAAGAGGCCGGTACCATGCGAGCAAGGCTGCGGGCTCGTCATCCCCAAGGACGAGCTCAAGGACCACAACTGTGTGAGGGAGCTTCGAGCGCTCATACACACTCAGCAGCAGAAGATGGCTGACTTCCAACAGGAGATTGCTGACCAACGCTTCCAGATCAACGAGCAGAAGCGCGAGCTACAGCTGCTCAAAGTGAGTGTGCACCAGTGTTTACTTCACTTTCATGAACATTTGTAGCTAATGCCATAAGATAACTCGGGAGAAGATGCAATAGTAACTCTTTCGCTGCAGCATTTGTCTATGGTCAAATGTATATATTATTGCTAACTGCAACTTTTGTCGAACACCGAATTAAATGACGCTGTAAACACTAGGTGCATGGTTTTCTTGCTTGGAATTAACCAATAAAAAACTTAACCAAAAATAAACTCTTTACAGTACAATTTTTTTTTCAATTTTTGACATTATTTTGGTATAATTAAAATACATAATTTTTAATTAAATGTGCAAAAATGTTACATTAGGGTACTGTTTCTGTTGGACATTTGATAGAGTCCGTAATGAGCTTCAAAAGTCGTTTTAGTAATAATTAATGAAATTAAAAAACCAGTATGACTGGCAACTTCCCGACCTGGCATCTTCCACAGAGTTATCTTAAACTTCATTAATGTGTAACTCATGAATACAAAAAGGTTTTTTTCCATCTTGGGACGGGGTGAGAAATTGTCAATTTTTATCTTCAGTGAAATTTTTTCTTTGTTTAACAATGTAGCACCAAGTCCAGTGATAAGATTAAATATGTTTGTGCCTTGAAGATAAACAATATGAACAAATTTTCAGAGATTTTCGAGTTTTCTTCTTAAAACATCTGTAGTCCTGATTCAAACATTTGTTTTCGCTGTAGTTTGTACATTATTAGTTTGTCTGGGTTTGATAGTTCTCTTATGAGAAGAGTGTTTGTCGGTACTGGATCCAGACCATTTTGTAAGGGGGGCAAACATGGTTTATGCGCTCCCCCATTATTTTTTTCCAGAATTTTACAGTAAGACAGGTAAAATATTGGGTAAAAATTTAGTTAATACTGTTGTAATGTTAGTATAGTTTTAGTAATTTAGAAATTTAATTTTTGCAATGTGAAAAGTCTGTATTTCCAAATTGTGTCATGAAATTAAACTCATTTCAAGTTAATTGACAGGCGTTGACATACATATAAACATTATACTAGCCAGTGTTGATCACACTTTCATTACTAACTTAATAAGGTTCTTCTAGACTGATATTATTTTTCTTTCCTAACATTCTCAAACAAGGCGGGGCCAGCTTGCCGTCCCCTCTTGCCCCCACCCCCCCAATAGATCCGGCACTGGTGTTTGTTAACAGGATTGCAGAGACCTGTTTTTCCAGGAAGTCAGGATGGTTTAAAGTTCAGTATGATGGAGTTACCATGCATCGTTCTCACAAGAGAATTGTCAAAATAACCTAATCTCATGCTGTTTAAAATAGACTCTATAATAGGTATATGTACTTAAATTATTAAAACTAAAATCAGCGGCTACTCTTTTTCTTTGTTTCACAGTCCTTCTATTTATTCGTAGTGCATGGTTATTAAACTTGCAGAGAATAAACTTTCATTTCATTCAACAAGGAATTGTTTTCCTGCAATTTGGCAGCTAACAACGCAAAATCCAGTCTCTATCACATGATGTGTATCATGGCATCAGAAACTATGATAAGACATGTTTCCACACTGCTGTTCAGCGCGGCAGACCTAGCATTCATGTACTGCATCTGTTATGTTCTACCGAGCTACATGGTGTTTTGGCACAAACATTAGTTCAGGATGACCTGGGTTCAATTCTGGGTCTTAAATTGTTCTGTGAAATCACATCACGCGAATGCTGCGATACTGAATACAATCCACTTCCAATTTCTCCCACATTTTTGGTCTCTCTCTGAACCACATGTTCTACCTTCTAATAACTTCACAGACAACAGGTTTTCAAGTACCACTACGTTCCTACCTGTTGTGTACTGTCCCTGCTAGTTGTAGACCGAGCAGACATTTAAAAATACTTTAGAATAAGTGTTTAGAAATAAGCCACTGATTGTGCAAGTTGCATTCTGGAAAAGGAATCTTAGAGAAAATACTGTATCTGCTCACAAATAAGAAGAACTCTTCCCTTGTTCCCCTCCAAAGTTACAAATGCCCGAATGAAAAATTAATTGGGCCGTGAATATAAGAGAAAAGTACCTCTTATTAAACTGTACACAACACTTGTTCTTTATTATTAATTTATGGCAGCGACAGAAACCGCTGTCGACAATAAAATTATATGTAGTCCTAGGTAGGTGATTATCAGAAGCACAGGTAAACTCTTTTAAAAATTACACATTCAAATTTTTATAGCCAACGAATCATTATCAGCAGCATCGTTTGTGGAATTATCACTTGAACATAGATTCTGCTTCCTTCGTCCCTCTCTGTGACTTCATCAGTCGTACTGGCATCATCTGCTGGAACTGTCCAGCTCAAATCATCTTTACGAACATAAAGCATTGGAAATGCAACATGCTGTATGCTATATTTATTGCATTGATTCATTATCTTGAAAAGTCTCAATTTAACTTGTAAATCATTAACCTTGCTTGAACCAGGGTTCTGTATTATGTAGCACCTGTAAGAAGTTTTCCTGAAAGACTGGTGTAAAATTTCCAGTCTCTTTAGAAACATTTTAACAGGCCTTCATATGTGCTTCACTTTGCACATACAAGTTCTAACATTACAGTTTGTGGGCAAGTATTTGTAGTTGAAGTTGTTTAAACCTGATGATTGAAAAATTAGTGAGTCAGAGCAGAAAATTTTGAGTTATTGTTAGTTGCAGGTTTTAGAACACAAAATAAATTCAAATTCTGTAGTAATTACGTAATGAATGAGTGAGTGTTCGTATAGCTACGGAAAATTTGTAGTACATAATTGGCACCTCTGACAGTGTAATGCTAGATTTTCCAATTACAAAGAAGGAGCAGTTTGACCTTGGCTGGAATCTAAAGTGGACGTCTGTTAATATGAAGTGGTGTTTCCCCCAGGATTTCATGCGTGCCATGAGGACGTCAAACCCTGCAATGAGAGCTATAGCAGACCAGATGGAAAGAGACGAGGTGTTGAGATGGTCCAACTCGTTGCCTAGGGCTCGAGTCACCCGCTGGGGTGGGATGATTTCCACGCCAGATGAAGTTTTACAGGTGTGTAGAACTTTCCAACAGCAGTTCATTAATGCTGAGAAACTTATAACATTGAATTGCCGTGTGAGAGAGAGATTTTGATCAGCGCTTAACACCGAGGTCATCAGCGCTGGTGAGGGGTGACATGAGGTGAAAATAGAGCAGCGCCGGAATGAGAGGGCGGGGAAAATGGGAGATCTCCGAGAAAATCCCCTGGACCAATGGCATTGTCTGGTACAATTCCCACAAGTGAAAATCAGGGGACTGGCCCATCCAGGAATCAAACCCGGCCACCGCAGCCCCTCACGCTTAACATGTAGTATGTACTGCTATTGTCCATATAGTGAAACCTCCATTAACAAATTCGCCACACAATTTAAAAGTTCTTTACAAACAAAATGTAAATATAGTCTTGCTAGTTGTTCCTAAAAATGAAGTATTTTATACTTTTTAGTACTAAAACATGCAGAGAATATTCTAATAAAAGTCAAGGTTCTCTTAAAATCAGGCCCTTTTAAAATTTTTTTTAAAAGTTGTTGCAGGTAATTTGTGTCCATTTGAGTATGTAGCATAAAGTTATTTGATACTACAATAGAGCATTATGAGTACAGTAGAATCCTGATTTAACTAAATGTCACAATTCCCGAAAATCATTTCTTTAAATCAGAGTTCATAAAATCAGGGTTCTATAGTATGTTTGTTTCATTGCAGCTTGCCACACGGATAGTATTATAAATCTTATCTTGTAGTACAACACATTGTTTTGTTACTTGCTATAACCCTCTCCTCCTTCCCCAGAGTTAATGCTCCCCCATGTGTGGCGGTGCGTGCAGGCTGTGATAAAGAGAACGCTGTCGGAGTCCGGCTGTCCCCCGCACATAGTAGACGACCTGATGGAGAACGCCCACGAGCGGCGCTGGCCACCAGGCCTGTGCTCCCTGGAGACTCGACAGAACAACCGGCGCCAGTACGAGAACTACGTGTGCAAGCGGGTGCCTGGAAAGCAGGCGGTTGTAGTGCTACACTGCGACAACACCCACATGAGCGACGACATGATGGTCGAGCCGGGCCTAGTCATGATCTTCGCCCACGGCATCGAGTGAGAGAGCTGCCCCCTGCACCTCGTGGACTGTAGACACGTGTGGCGACGAGGTGCCGATGATGACCGTGCTCGACATGTGAACATTGCAATCTCTCTTTTTTGAGTTGTATGATGTTATGTTAGGTATGAGTGGTCGAACTGAAAACTCTCCTCGCTTCGATATTGGCGAAAAATGTCCGTGAAGCAACGAGTGCTTTGCTGTAAATCCTTTCCGCTTTTCTCCCGGGAACGAAGAAACCAACTACATCCTGTAACTAAATATATAATGTGCAGTTGAGTGAGCAATCACATTATTTGTGACGAGTAAACTACTGCAGTTGTATGTGTGCCAGCCAATCTTGAACAGTTTTGTATGTATGCATTGATATTAATTCTTACTTCATGTGATTCAATATTTCTCGATATAGTCCCACAGTGATAAGTTATATATGGTTTGTGCACTTTGTGATACATGTATTCATTCATGTTATTGTTTGCTTGATATTGCCAGAATTCTATGTCAAATTTTTTTTGTTCTTATGTTGTTCTTTTTTGAGAATATATGTGGAGCTTTTTATTGGTTTTAATTTCTGAATTTTTAATATAAATTTAAGAGTGGTGTATTTTCCTGTCCATTATATTTAAATCCATCTAATTTAAATAATTTTTTGTGCATCAGTATTACAAAGGTTACAACAAACAGTACCTTGGCCTTAAAAGTAGCAAGGTCAACATCATCATGTGCTCTTGTATAAGTTCCGAGCCATGGGGAAGGGAATGAAGGGTAGCTGTCATTCAGTTACCAGGTAATCACCACCCCGTACTTCACATTCACACTCTGCTCAATAGATACCTATCATTTTTTAGTATGTCCAGGCAAGGCAGTAGAACGGCAGAGTCGTCTTTCTCAAACCAACAGTTGTTGCCAACTTGCACTTAAACAGCAATGTCGTAATAATTAACAATAAATTCTTTAAAATACACAACATTGTGTGTACTGTAAAGTTGGTAAGACATCGCCTTTGCAGCAATGCGGAGTAGCAAAATACTTTCAAGCTTGTTCGTTTATGTGTCTTCACAGCTATGTGGAGTCGTGTGCTGCTAGCTGCGTGCGACTCGTTGTTCCTTCATGTGTCTTTAAAGCAGTAGTGTTCCGGCAAGAATCTTAAAAAGCAGTACGAGTTACAACATGGTGAGGGGCTCGCGGCCAGTCTCTGCTCCTTAAATTCCTGAACTTTCTGGACTCGTGAACAAGTTTTCTTTGCCCCCTAGTGAGAATACTAGAGCTAGTTCTACGGATTGAGCTATTTCGGGCCATTTATAGTTGCCATAAATCAAACACAGCCAGACGCTGCCCAGGCTAGTAGAACAATGATTGGTGCTGACAAACTGAAATCTTAAATTACAAGTGCGTACAACAGTAAAGCTCATGCCATCACCATCTTGAAGCAAACTGAACCGTTAGATCACTCTCAGAATGTCTTTTTGGCTAATGGCATGATGTTAAGTTCAAACCCATACTATGTGCTGTAATACAATTCTTGTGGAGGGAGGGGGGGGGGGAAGAAAAAAATATACATTTTACACATTCTGAAATTACATAATGTAGTGGTACCGGCTTGGGCCGTCCTCTTTTGTAGATACAACACTTTTTTATTAAAAATAAACCTCAGCATTAGCGGTTATGACTAATAACATAAACTTGCTTTTCAATGTTGTTTTTAAAAACAAAATTCTCTGTTACCGCATTTCACGTAAACAACAATATGGATGCTAGCTACAGAACCATTTTCCTGCTTCATAGCACACACAACAAATTAGTTTCTTAGAGCAATAGGTTTTTAAGTTTCTGTAGATTTCACTGTCAAATTAAGATATAAAAAATATAAATAACAAAATGTGGCAAAGGAATAAATAAGTAAATAAAACAAAGTAAACAATGAAAAAACATAGCTTACTAATCACCGTGCTTATCTTATACAGCAAGAAAACGTTGGCGTATAAAATATCACTTCAAAAGTGGTCGAGTAGCTTCGGCCGGACTCTGTCCCTGGACACGCTCAAAGAGTTTCGTTGTGGGAGAAATTCCACTTTGCCTCACTCACTCCAGATGTGTATATAAATATTTCCAAACACAGATACCATAGGCATGCAAGTCCCTAATATGAAAGGATTGGCGGGTGGGTTGAAGGGAGACAGAGTTGCATGCAACAAGGCAAATAACCCAAGAGCAAGTTAGAAATTTTCCGAACGTGAACACTCATGCGCGCACGTGCGCACACACATACACACACTCTCTCTCTCTCTCTCCTCCCTACCTTCACCTGTCTCTCTCTCCCCCCTACCTTCACCCATCCCTCTCTCACCTCTGCATCTTTATGTTCTTGACCTTGGCAGGTCAAGAATGTCTATAAATAGCTTGTGTACAAAAACAGTGAACATGTTGCGACGATAAAGATGTCGGACCAAATGACACAGTGTGCATACTGCATTTCCTGCTGTGTGAAAAGTGCAAATTACGTGAATTTTTTAAAATTCATTAAATTATGACAAAAAGTTAGGCGAGTACACAAATTACGAGATTGTTCAAATTATGCACGTAAATACTGTACATTTAGTCTTCTGTACATGAAATACAGTCCAACTGTAAATGAAAGACGGGCAATAAATATAAGTAATAATACATATTGATGGTACATTATTTATTAACACATACATTTTTTTTTTGTACAGCAATATAAAACTTATATTTTTGTCAAGACATATAAACCAGAAAATCGTATGATGTTAATTAAATGTTTGGACTATTTATTTGCTAATGGGATATAAATGTTTCAGTTGACCTTGACCTACATAAAGATTACTTTTAATGCAAATTTTCTTGGCAAAAATTACCTGATTTATGCATTTTGCTGTGATTTTATTTTTTTACTGGTTGATTTAATGTGTTCACGACTAATATATATTTATTTGCTATGCAAACTATATTTAAAAATAGTACGTAAAAAAATTCTTACAAATGATAAAAAAAGAGTAACATTTACTCTACGGTAACTGTTGCGTAAACATGGATAACTTAATAAACACACAGCTGTTTATATAGTTGGACACACACTGCTTGTTACATTACCAAACGCTACACTACTAGGGAGTAGCTCACGCTTCTTATTGATGAACACGTTAGCAATGCAGCCGGTGTACTGCTGTTTTGTTTCCAGCCCACGCACCGCTCTCTGGGGCGGAGCCAGTCGGCGAGGGTGGCCACCAATGTACAAGGGATGCCTCGTCTCTGCCGACGACGATGAGGGGATTCCAATTTTTGGTGCAGTTTGTATTTTGTCCACAGACAGTGTCACCACGTTCTTGGTCTTTATAGCTGTAATTATAAAAACACACCCATTTACAGACTACGTGTAGACTACAATATTGATGCCCCCCCCCCCCCGTCTTACTGCACACTCCAACACCACTCCCTTCTCCTCCCACTAATATAAATTGTTCTGGAACTGTGTTAAACTGTTCAAAATATAAGAAATGTTAAAAATACTGGTTTTTAATAAAAGTTAAGAGGGTGTTTATTATAATATCACGGTTATATATATAATGCTTCCACCTTTGTTTCAAACAAAAAAAAAATGTGTTAGAATTTGCAAAATGTAAAAACCCCTCCAGTCTGAAAGTGTATATCCATTCTTGGGTGTGATACTACTTATAAGAAGCACTTTTTATGTTTTCTAAGCTTTATCATACACTAGCTACACTATTGGTGTGTTTGCAAGTGCCATTTAATAATCTCTGAAGTATTCCAATATTAGAGTATCTTGAAGGGAGTGTTTATATTCCCATGATGCCGCACAGCGCAACTTGCAACTAACAGGAAAGTTCATTTTCCCCAGTAGTGTTTATTGTAATACAGTAGAAGCCTGTTATACTGCTTGAATAAGGCCGCGGTCACACTAGAGGTCTTATACTAGATCAGTTAAATACATAACGCAACCATGTTTAATTGTGTTTAAAGATAAACATGTTTGCGAGGTTACACGACTCAACAGAATAAAGAACTTTCTAATCTCAACAAACTTGGGACCTGAAATGTACCATATTTAATTATCACATCTACACTCATTATTCATGACTTTTTAATTATATTGCATCTAGCTACAGTATGTGTAAAGTGGATATAATTATTTTACAACTACAGTAGAACCCCGATTTAACGAAATGCCATTGGACCCAAAAATGTTTACTCTAAATCGATGTTTCGTTAAATCCGACTTCACCCCCACTCCCTTCAACAAAAAAAATTGTTAAATCCTTGGGCATGTTTCGTCAGAATTTAAGGTAATTTTAAAAAAGTATATTGGCTCAAAACAATAACAAAACGCATTTACCGTGAACAGGTAAGCCACAAACTTGAAAAGAAAAAAAATCGGCGAAAAAATTTTAAAAACTTTTAGAGCAACGCTCAGTGAGCGTGGGCATGGTGAGTTAGGCTGTCCTTGCACGCGCCATCAACACGTGAGACGTGATGACTAACACCGCCGAGCCGTCAATCTTTTCGTCTATCTCCCGCCCGCCCCACCAACAAAATTAAGGAAAAACCACGAAAAATTGTAAAAAAATAAAACTGCAAGGAAAACTGGATTAAAAGTTTGCGAGACAACTGTAAAAGAATAATTAAATACGTGCGGCGGCAGCCATTATAGCTTGTATGCAGCCGCGCTCATGAAACAAACTCGTTGGTTTGCTAGCAAAAAATACTTAGCACTCGAGCGTTTTTTTAGCATCGGAGAAACAAATTATTTACGTTTGGGGTAGTAAATTCGTTGTAAAAAGTCTGCATAAATAACATTATGTAAATTTTTATAAACTCGCTTGTTTTATCATGGGACGCGAGTGTGAATAATCACGCTGCACACCACTGCATTCTATCGGTAATATAATTAATCAAGAGAGCACGCTGCCCTGCAGCGCATTCTAACGGAGACGCGAAGCACTATCTATTAATTGGTTCTTGCGCTGTCCACCGTCACGTTGTGGACACTGAGTACCTAGATGCTCGTTCACTCGCTAGCCGCCAGGATGAGGATCTAGGAGCGCGCTTGTTATGCAACACAGCGGTGCTCGCTAGGCCGCGCCCGCGCGTATCTCAAAATCAGTCCTGCGACCAAAGTTTTCAACGAATTTTAACGAATTTTTTTGTTTCTCGACGGATGGTTTAAGCTTTTATACTGAGAAATAAGAATATACTGTGGTCGGTGCTAGTATTTTTAAAGGACTTAAAAAATTACAATTAATATTCCATTTTATCAAAGTTACTTAGTTATTTAATACATTTTTTGTTATATTTTGAAGGTTCCTGAAAATCCTTTCGTTAAATCGCTGTTTTCGTTATTCCCGAGTTCGTTAAATCGGGGCTCTACTATAAATGTTAATTTAATTTAATGAAAGCAAAACTTCAGACAGAAAGTAGCCATATTTCTTACACAGATCGTTACTTCAAGCAGCCAATAGGAACCTACATATGAAACCTATTTACTTTGAACGAGAAGAGACTGCGGTCCGAACTAATTCGTAGTTCATGTAACCGCTCCATAAAACTGAACATGTTTTAGTGTAGAAGTTCTGTATCCAGTGTGACTGCAGCCTGTATAAATGGCAGGTCACATACGATATACTATGAAACCCATCATAGTTGTCTGATATATCTAGGAGCAGGCAACTAGAGGCTTCTGTTGAAAGGGTGCAGTGGTAGATGTACCGAGTTGCTTTGATGATATGCTCTAAGGCCTTCAGTCAAGAGGGGTTCGTGCAAGGACGTAGGCAAGTACAGGTGCTGATAGGAGTGGAAGTGTGTAACATGTTGTTGGTATAGTTAGTGGGTACGGTTATTACTACTTTAGGTTAGGAAGATACAATAATAGAATTTCTTATGGACCTGTTTTGGCAAGGAATAATTTCTGCTGCATGTTGCACTGGTGTTATTAACGGGTGAAATTTATGTTGACCCTTATGGACTTGATGATGCCAGAGAATAAAGTTTTTCCCATAAGCTGATGCCCCGCCGTTTCTATTTACGTTCTTTTGCGCTCGCCCTCCTAGCTTGTCCCTTTTGAGGTTAGGCCTAAGCAGGCACGACGTCCTCAGGTCCGCACAGCGCTATTTTGGGTATGTAATTTTTCCGATGCCTACTACATCTAAAATATTAGTCTACACAGGTTACCTTGTTTTGTAAAATAATCCAGAGTGGAAACCACGTGTTTTTGTGTTGTATAAATATTTTCACACTGTATGTAAACAAACGAACGAACTTTAAGATGGCCATGTTTTCATGCAACTTGAGAAAAACGTAAATATTGAAACGTAAATTGAGTGTAGTGAAATTGTATGTATTTGATCCTTGTGTATTATTATTATTTTTACGGCATCGTTATTTTTGAGTGGGACCTGACGGTAAAGTATTAATTTTGTAGAAGTAGAGTTTTTATTTTGTGAGAAATATGTGGGTGTTGAGGTGGCACGCCTGCTATAGAACCGACGGCCACGCATGCGCCGCCATCTTACCACCCACCTAACGGGACTTATTCCCTCCCAGACCCCCTAACTTCGGGTATATAAGGGGCGCCTCTCGCCCAGATTCTTCAGAGTTCGTTGGCAGCTCCTCTGAGTTCCCGTCTCTTAAACCCCCCTCTGAAGGACTTCTTGCAAATGGAGACCTTCAACCCTCCCTGGTAGTTGACTTCTTGCAAAGGGAGTCCTACCGATTGCACCCGAGGTGACTTCTTGCGAAGGGAGACCCTCACCAACCCCGGAGCGACTTCTTGCGAAGGGAGACCTCACCAACCCCGGAGCGACTTCTTGCGAAGGGAGACCTCTACCAACCCCGGAGCGACTTCTTGCGAAGGGAGACCTCTACCAACCCCGGAGCGACTTCTTGCGAAGGGAGGCCTCTACCAACCCCGGAGCGACTTCTTGCGAAGGGAGACCTCCACCTTCCTGTACCATTCCCTTACCTACCTCACCCGCTGAGAGACTGGAAGGAGGAGGTTCTGTTACTCAGTTTCCGCGCCGCGCGCGTAAAAGGGAATGCACCTTACATTTTGTTACCGCTTCTTCAGCCACGAGGCACATAGCGGAAGTCGCGCTAGCTAATCTATGGAAAGTTCCGCCGGTCCACAAGGCCGAGATCCCGTGTCGCACAGTATCGCGCAGCATCCACGTGGGTAGCATTAATCTTAAACGTGACTTCGAGTTATTGAGACTGATCAGTAGTAAGAGACCTGTGTATTTTTACGAGTTATAAGAGACCTGTGTATTTTTACGAGTTATAAGAGACCTGTGATTTTTTGTGTTAAAGACTTGTGTGACTTCTCCAGATACGGGAAACCTTGTCCAGTGTTGTATAGTGTGAACTACGGAATACAATTATTTATTGAAAGTTCTATCTTTTATTCAATGCCTCAACGTGTGCAGCATCTTTGTTCTGACTGTACATAGTGTATAATTTTGGGTATTTGTAAATTTCGTTGAGACTAAATCATTAAATAGTGCATTTCGAACAATCCCGGTGAGCACTTCCAACTTTTGAATCTCCCGCGCAGCTATTCACCAGTTTGAGTTGGCAGCAGCTCTTCCTCATCATCTGCCAGCGGTTGGCAGCCTTGGGCTTCCGGGAGG